>JAJJMA010286949.1:1070-30520 GCA_023529015.1 Papaver nudicaule | reverse complement strand
CGTGTTTGGTCTCGTTCCTCTTCGGTTAGGTCCGAGGCTTCGCTGCTGTTTTAGGTGTAAAACAATAAAGAGAATCTAAGGTGTAAAGTGTGAAGTGTGATGATGTAATAAAAGATTGTAATGGAATTCGAGAGGTCAAGATCGAACAAGACTCGCCTAAACCAAGAAATGGCCGTTCGAGTATTGCTTCAGTTACAAGAAGAGGATATAGGGTTGGTTTAGGGAGGGAAGGGGAGAAAGATGAGATCAGAGAATTGCTATAATTTCTTTGATGTTGATGATTAAATTGCTAGATAAGGATGGATATTCAGTTCTCACTAGATATTGAATGCTAAATGAGAAGAGTTAATCAATTATCGATAAGATAGAATTGATTATACTTGCACTGAATTAAACTGTTGAACTTGTCTGTTCTGTCTTTCCAAACTGGTCGAGTGACCTATTTATAGCAATATAACTCCAACTGATCTCGTAAGAAGTGGAAGAGTGGGAGTGTGGAGTAAGTGGGGAAAGTCTTGCGCCTAATATTAGGGAAGAACAAACCGCCCACTTTCTCATCCCCTCTTTTCAGCAACGTTCACACGACTTAGTTTTCTTTCTCGTTAAGTGATTGAGCCGTTGCAATCACACGTGCCGTAGACCGCCAAACCAAAACCCTAAAGAATATCCCCCCATGTAACTAATCTTGATTCTCGTAAGATTTGTTAAATATTTGTTAAGTCAAGGATGACTAGGTGCAAGTCGTACCAATTACTGGTAAACTCAGGACTTTGCGATAAGATAGAGATTTAAGCGATAAGCTTGAATATCTCTTTGAGATTTGGTCTAAGGATTGAGCCGGGCAATCGCCATTTAAACCAATGAGATAAATCTAAGGGTTGAGCTAGCAACCGCCATTTAGATAGGATAAGATAAGTCTAAGGATTGAGCTATGCAATCGCCATTTAGACCGAGAGGATTTCAGCAACTCTCTGTGGCAATAGTCAAGTAAATACGACTTTCGGTTTGCCATAAATATGAAAAATTGGCTTGTGGCATGTAATGCACCAATTCTCTGAGTAATGAAGACATATGAATGTCCAAAATAATATAAGTCATAGCCATGAGCCATGATTAAGAATTATAGCACTGATTTATAGAAGCAAGTCCATAATCAGGAAAAACAGATGAATGATGCTATCACAGCGTAGCCATCATCAAGAATGCATAAGCATTGCAAATACAAGACCTAAAGATAGGCCACAATAATTATAATAAGCCATGTTGCATGGTATAATAATCTTATTAAGAAGTTAGGCATAGGGCGCAAAAGATAAGCCATAACATTTATGTTATTTTCGGATTTCTGAACAGCTTGCATGTTATCCATTCATAAAATCGCCCAGGCCAGCCTATATTAGATAAAATTCCAAATTTTTAGTATGTTATAGGAAACTCACAGAGGAAAAACTTTCGTGAAGGAAGCGCCTCCTAATTCTTCACAGATTGGGCTGTAAAAATCGCCCAATGAAGAAATACGTGAGCTGCCAGATTTCCGAACTCGATTAGGAAACTAGAGTATTATGGACTAAATAAAATCCATAATCCTCTAGGATTTGGATCAGTGGGACCCATAAATATAGGGGAGGCTAGAGAAAGATATACTCTAGCTCCAAGGGGGCAATGATAGCCGTGAGAGAGAAGAAGGCCATGGACCTTCATGAGTACAAGCAAGGGAAAACCGTAAGGCCTCCAATGTTCAGCCAAGGCACGACTTTGGGCCTCCAAGATTTGGCCAAGGCATAGCCGTGGAGCTCCAAAATTAGGCCAAAGCAATAGCGTGGGTACCCATAATCAGGCCAAGGAGGTGGCGTGGGCACCCAAGTGCCAAGGCAAGCTAATGACATGTATATCCAAAACTAGGGCAAGCTAATGGCATGGATATCCAAAGCTAAGGCAGGGATTGGTCGTGGGCCTCCAAGAGAAGGGGGCGTGAGCATTGGATAAGGGAATTGCTTAGGTATTGCCGTGGATAAAGATTAGGCTTAGGTATGGCGTGAAGATAAGGATTAGGCCAAGGCGTGGCCGTGACCGTGAGCTAAAGCAAGGAATGGCCGTGGGCCTCCAGGGGTTAGGCGAGGCAAAAGATGTGGATACCCAAAGTTAAGCCAAGCTAATGGCGTGGGCATCCAAGTGCCAAGGCAAGCCAATGATGTGGGCATCCAAAATCAGGGCAAGCTAATGCCGTGGATACCCAAAGCTAGGCCAAGCTAATGGCGTGGGCATCCAAAACTAGGCCAAGGCATGGCCGTGGATACCCAAAGCTTAGCCAAAGCAATGGCGTGGGCATCCAAGCTTGGCCAAGGAGATGGCCGTGGATACCCACCATCAGGCCAAGGATTGGCCGTGCATATCCAAATGCTAGTGGCGTGAATTGGCTAAGGTTTGGCTCGAGCATGGGCTAGGCTAACGCGCATGCGTAGGTATTTTTACGTATAGGCTAGGGATATGGACCATGCTACTAGGCTAGGGTCGTGAGATATCAAAATACAGCTAATGGTAATTAAACATCTTATCCCTATCATAAAATAAATTCATACCTTATCTCGAGCTATTCCAGGATGCCAGAAATTGATGCAAAATTACTCTTGTGACCTCCTCGCCAAAAACCACCATCAACAACTGCTAGCTCTTCCGGCGCTATTCTGCTTCTTGGATTTACGACACGTGTCCCAAGGGGTTTTTATCCTCCACAGTTTGCCTCTTTTCTTATCCGGAGACCAAGGGGATTCGGAGAAGAAAACTATCCTGGTCATTTGTCTTTTTTTGTCTCGTGTCAGTATCTTTACTTTTCTAGCTGACACCTGTCGCCTTTAATGTTTTCGAAATCTTCGTCCTTTCTACCCTTTACCGGCTGTGCCGGTTTGGAGTTTTCCTATTTAAACTTGGTTTGCCCTCTCTTTCCCTTCCGTTGTCTTCTGCAATTATTTTTTGACATCTCTAACTGCCCTTTTTTGAATCCACTTCCCTATTCATGGTAAGCTTTCGTATTTATTTATATTCTCCTTTGCTGGTTCTTTTCTTGAGTTTCCCTTTGTTTGTCAGGCCCCTAAAAAGAACATGTTGTCTGGCGGTGAGCTTCCCCGGAAGGTGGTAGATCCCCAGAAATTTACTTAGGAAGAAGGAGCCAAGTTCTACGGCTTTGATGTGAATCTTTTCCCTTGCCAGAGTTTGGGAAAAGTTGATTTGTCCCCCGAATTGCTTTCTTCTTATCAGTGTAGTGATAGGAGGTTAATTGTCTCCGGCGAGCAGCTTGGCGCCGGTCTTCCGATTCCGTTATATGACCCCGTGAATCCTCTTTTTTATGAGATTTATTCTCAAATCGGTCCTCCTTGTGGTGTGATGCAATTGGACGGGAATTCTATTCGAGTTATTCGAGAGTGGGTTGCTCGTTCAGATGGCAAATCCTATTACTATGAAAAGCTTCCCGAGGAGCTTAAACGCTCACCAAGTTTTTGGACTGTCGAATTTTTTTTCCAAATACTATAAGGTAGAAAGGAGCCTGCTTACTCCGAAGGCCCCCTGGGGCGTGAGCCTGGGCAAAGCAGTTGATTCTTCGCAGGTCATGGACGAGGTGGATTTTCCTGGGTCTAAAACGGATACACTTCTTCGCCATTCCAGCGATGAAGCATGGTTTTCAAAACCCGTGCTTATCGAAGGTCCTGTTCTTTTTGGCTACGAAGACAAGGAGAAGAAGGTTGAACGAACAAAATTTGAAGAAGTCCATAAGCTTTCTGTTGTTGAGTTTTATAAGATTCATTTCTCCGAGGAAGAGCGTAAAAGGTCTCAGGAGAAGATAATTGCTGTCGAGGAGAAGGTATGACGAGGGATATATATGTATATAGCCCCTTTTTTCTGTTAGCTGCTTTACTGATGTGGTTTTCTTTTCAGAGACTTGAGCAGGAAAATCCACAAGTTCAGGAGCAGACCTATCACTCGAGGAAGAGGAAAGAACCTTCGAAGTTGGCTGATGAAAGGGGCCAAGATGGTCTGGTGAGAAAACACTACATGCCTCGGTCATTTTCTGGGTATGGATGCCTGCCTCTGTTTTAGAACCTGACCATTGTGGTTACTTTTTAGCAGGGCGAAGTGCTCCGAGTTGACGATGGTGTAATGAAATTTTCTTTGTGTGACCCAAGTCGGGAGAGACCTGCCTTTAGTGGTGTGAAGAAGAAGCTTGTGAAGACTATTTCTCGAACTGTTGGTTCGCAGAGACCTACTGCAAAGACTGCTGGCAAAAGTTTGGTTGTTCCTGTCACGTCCGTTGGAAGAACCGATGGCGAGGGTACCAAGGATGAGAAGGTTGAACCTTTGAAGAGGCAGAAAAAGGGGTCTTCAAATGATCTAGTTCTTCGGGACGCTACCTTGGCGACGTGCCCCCAAATTTCTGTGTCAATGCAGGGGCCTACTGCTCCTGCATTTGCTGAGGTCCGGGTTGTTGATCCTTGCCCGTCTGGCATAGGTTTTAATCAATATGGCTCCAATGACTGTTTTGTGAATGCTTCGTTGGGTCAATCCTCCCGATCTGCTTCGGTCCCCCGTTCGGTTCCTGTTGGTTTTGCACGGAGGCCTTGCTCGGCGGAGGAGGCGCGGAGGCTCCTTGAGCGAAGTTCTATTCCTGATCCTTATGCCGAAGATCTTTCCGAACATTTGAAAGCATATGCTAGGGATCCTCTGAAGCATCCGTTGGATCCTTCCGTAGCTAGGTTTCTTTCTCAAGCGTTTTCTGGCAATTGGGATAGAGAGGTTCTTGCCTCGTCTACTCCCAAGCATCAAGCATTTATTGAAGCCGTGAGTGTGTTTTTGCTTTGATTTGTTCTCTATGAATCGTATGTTTCGTGTACCGATTTGGTTTTTGTATGTCTTTTGTCTGCAGCAAAAGCATCATGGAATGTACCTGTTAGATCTGACTGATGTGCAAGGTCGTGAGATTACCCGTCTTGATGCGGATATTCAAACTTTACAACAAGAGAAAGGTGATCTCTTTAAGGATGCGAAGGAGTTGGAGAAGCGTCTGGAAAGTGTTGCTAAGGAGCGGGATGGTTACGCGCGAGAGTTGGAAACCGAGAAAAAGCAAGTTTCGCAACTGAGCGCCGAGTTAAGTCTTAAGGAAAACGAGCTCCGCCTTTCGCAGGGTGCTTGTGAAGAGAAGGACGGCAGGCTTGCGTCTCTTAACGAGGAAATTGTGAAGCTCCGAGGTCATATTAATGAGAAAGCTAATCGAACGGCCTTGTTCAGTTGTCAACATGGTAGGTTCTTGTTTAGGAATTTCGGCATGCGACCTCCCCACTACAGTAATGGCGACAATGACCCTGATGCTTCCCTAGAGTTCGATAAAGGACTAGTTCCTTCCGCAGATGTTAAGGCGTTAGTAGCGCAACTGAAGGTTGCGAGGGAAAATGACGATCTTGAGGAGATGGGAAGTGAAAGTGGCGAAGCTGATGGTGAGGATGAAAGGAATGGTGATGGTCTGTTGGTCGAGAATCCAAGTGAGAACAAGGGTGAGACACTTAAGGGAAATGAGAATGTTAATGCCTCTTTTGCTGATTCTGAGATAAATGTCAAGGCTGCTGGCCGATCTGCTGATACTCCGAGGGTTACTGCTTCACCGATAAGTAGTGATGATCCGAAGGCTTTGGTTTCTCAGGCTGGTTCCGATGTTGTTGCTGGGAAAGATGCTGCCACCAAGGAGATTGTTGAGACTGTTTAAGTAGAAGATACCTTGCCTCTGTTTTCCTTATTTCTTTATGTTTGTGTGTGACTTACTGCAGTTTGTTGCTTCTGAATTTTTCTTTCAAAGTGTATTTTTATCTGTCATTGCTTTGCTTTATTGGCTGTTATGGTTACTTGAGGTGCAACTTCGGGGCTTACCTCGATGTAGGAGATAGTGACCAAGCTAGTGGGGGCGTACGGATCACCCTCCCCAAAGGCTTTTAAGTTACTTGCACTGGTTTCAAGCAAACACTGGCTATTGATAGCGTGGGCATCCGCTTTGCCTTAGTACATTAGGTAGGTATCGAAGATATTTGCTTATCTTCCTAGAGGGCATGGTGGTGCCCTGATAACCTTTAGCCTAAGTAAACGTAGGATCTTAAGAAGGGTGCCCCGTTTCTCAATAATAAAGTAACACGATGGGGGAGTGCCGGTCAAGGCTGGAGCTTAGACATGGCACTTTTCTCTTATCGCGGCCTAAAGTTCGACCCATTCAAATCTTTAACAGCCCCCCCTTTAGGCTTAGTTATTTAAAGAGGTCCCTCGGCTGCGTACTTCGCTACTTATTGTGAGAACGAAGTAGCTGCCTCGAGGTTCCACCTTCCTCTATAGGTAGGTGTTAATCCCATTTATCGTCCCCTCGACGCCCGAGAACATGAAGTTCTCATGGTCATTTGGTAGTGGTCACGAATGTATCATCAGCTGATGTAGCCTTGATTCAAGGTGCCCACCGCTAACGGGGTGTCTTGTGGGTAGAGGACCGTGCCATATAACTCGTAGGGCCCTTACGATTTATACGATCATCGACTCTGTGCCTGCTATTCGAGGTCTTTATGTTTGTTGGCGTTTTTTGCCTCGGCGTTACAGCCTTTTTGTTTGTTGGCGTTTTTTGCCTCGGCGTTACAGCCTTTGTTTGTTGGCGTTTTTTGCCTCGGCGTTACAGCCTTTGACTAAGTCATTCTTTTGGAGTTTGAGTCGGCGTGCTTGCCGTGTAAAATTTTCTTTTATTTCTAGGATACCCAATACATTTTTATGTATAATATTTCCTTATATATTTTGCATTCCATGCATTGCCGAGTCCCAGACCATCTTTTTCGTCAATTAGCTTGTATGCTCCTTTTCCTGCCTTCTGTTTGATCTTGTACGGCCCTTCCCAAACTGGTTCCAATTTTCCTGCGCTTCCTTTTTGGTATGGCGGTATTTCTCGTAGTACAAGGTCGCCAGGCTGAAATTCCCTTTCGATTACTTTTTTGTTGTATCCTCGGGCTGCCTCTTTCTGATAATTAATGATATGTTGCCGAGCCTCCTCTCTTGCTTCTTCGAGGTCATCCAATTTTGCGTATATTAAATCTGCGGGAAGGTTTAGCTCCCACGCTTTGTATTTATCCGTTGGTATCATTATTTCTGTAGGCAACACTGCCTCAGTCCCAAATGTTAGGTGAAAAGGAGTCATTCCCGTTGCTCGTCTTTGGGAGGTTCGGAATGCCCATAGTACGTTGTGCAGGTGCTCGCACCATTGCTTTTTGTGGGGCAGTACTCGTTTTTTCAAGTTATCCCCTATTGTTTTGTTTGTCGCCTCTGCCTGGCCATTACTTTGAGGATATATCGGCGTCGAGGTTCCTAGCCTTACGTTGTATTGATTTAGAAGTTCTTTAACCTTGACGCTAAGGAATTCTTGGGCGTTGTCCGAAACTATCTCCGCAGGTACTCCAAATAGGCAGAATATGTTCTCCCAGAAGAAGGTAAACACTTCTCGTCCTGTGTGATTCCTTAGAGCTTTTGCTTCGATCCATTTGGAGAAGTAGTCGGTTGCTACTATGATATACCTTCTTTGTCCTGTTCCTGGAATGAATGGACCGACGATGTCTACCCCCCCATTTGGCAAAAGGCCATGGACTCAACACTGAATTCAAGTTTGTTGCTGGTGCATGGATTCGTTTAGCGAATCTTTGACATGGGTTGCATTTTTGAGAAATGCTTTTGGCGTCGGCATGCATATATGGCCAAAGTATCCCTGGGCCTTGGTTCGTTGTGCGAGTGCTCGCGCCCCGCTGTGAGTTCCTGCTTCTCCGCTATGCAGCTCTTTCATTAGTGCCAAGCCATCTACTCGGTGTACGCACCTTAATAGTGGTCCCAAGAATGATTGCCGATGCAAGACCTCGTCTATGAGCCTGTAGTTAGCTGATCTACTGATTACTTTGTGCGCTTCTAGTGGGTTGCTTGGCAATTCCTTGTTCTCCAAGTATTTCCTTATAGGTACTCTCCAATCGTCGTACTCTTCTTGAATGGTCATTACCAGTTCCCCTTCTTCGGTTGCTATTGATGATTTCTTTATTCTTCCGATTTCGATGGAGATTATATTTTTATCTGTTACTTTGGAGGCAATGAATGCCAAAGCGTTCACATGCCTATTGTCCTTTCTACAGATGTGTCGGATTTTGAGATGCGGAATTTTCGTCATGAGCCTTCTTGCTAATTTTTTGTATTTGGATAGCGAATCATTGGATTGGTAACTTCCATACAGTTGTCGTACTACTAGTTGTGAGTCTGTCGTTATTCGTGCTTCCTGAATTTCCATGCTGATCATGCGTTTTAGGGTATGGATCATCGCTTCGTATTCAGTCTCGTTGTTAGTTGCTTCGAACTCTAACCGAAGTGCGAATACAGTGCGCTCTCCTTCGGGTGAGGTGAAGACTATGCCTACTCCTCGGCCATCGCTGTTTACCGAACCGTCAATGAAAACTTCCCATCTCCGAGGATGGCACTGTTCTAGCAGGTCGTCAGGTCCCTCGTCGTCTTCGACTCC
This sequence comes from Papaver nudicaule, assembly GCA_023529015.1. Lineage (NCBI taxonomy): Eukaryota > Viridiplantae > Streptophyta > Magnoliopsida > Ranunculales > Papaveraceae > Papaver > Papaver nudicaule. The sequence continues at coordinate 21,963 of JAJJMA010286949.1, read as the reverse complement.
AAATATTGACTCTTCTTCGAAATCTTCTTCAATTGGAAACTCGGCTAAGAAGTCTGTGATGATCTGTGATTTTAATGCCGTTCTGATCTCATATTCCACATCATATTGTCCGATTTGAGCATTCCATCTTGCAATTCTGCCTGCTGCTTGGAGGTTTTTTAGAACTGATTCAATTGGTGTTTTTGTTCGCACAATTACTTTGTGGGCCTGGAAGTATGTCCGAAGCTTTTGTGTTGCTACTACTAACGCGAGGATCAGTTGTTCCAACTTTGTGTAATTTTTCTCGGCTGGAAAAAGGGTCCTACTGATGTAATATACTGGCTTTTCTTCTTCTCTAGTTGTTACTAGTACTGCGCTGATGGCGTCCTTGTTCGCAGCTATGTACAGTTTCAAGTTTTCATCTTTCTCTGGGCGCTGTAATGCTGGCAAGCTTGCCAAATAATTTTTGATCCCCTGAAACGCGGCCTCCCTTTCGTCTGTCCATATGAATTGCTCTCCCTTTTTTAGGATGCTGAAGAAGTCTTTACATCTGTCCGAAGACCGTGCAATGAATCTGCTAAGGGCTGCCAACCTTCCGTTTAAAGCCTGCACATCTTTTATTGTCGTTGGCGATGGCATTTCTCGGATTGCTTGCACTTTTAGTGGGTCTGCTTCGATGCCTGTTTTTGTGACTATATATCCCAAGAATTTTCCAGAGGTCACCCCGAAGATGCACTTTGCTGGGTTGATCTTCATATTAATTTGTCGCATTTTTTCTAGTATATCTCGCAGGTCTTTCACATGAGTGCCGGCTTTTTTGCTTTTGACTAGCATGTCGTCTACATAAGCTTCAACGGTCTTTTTTAACCAAGGACGAAAGATATTCTCCATAGCCTTTTGGTAAGTGGCACCGGCGTTCTTTAACCCGAATGGCATTCTGGTGTAACAGTATAGCCCATTGGATGTCAAGAACGCCGTATGTTTCTGATCTTCTTCCGCCAAAGGAATCTGGTTGTAACCAGAGTAGCCATCCATGAAGCTTAATATCTCGTGGCCAGCTGTTGCGTCCACCATTTGATCTTTGCTGGGTAAGGGATGTGGATCCTTGGGACACGCCTTGCTTAAATTGCTAAAGTCGATGCATATGCGCACTCCTTTGTTTTTCTTTGGCACGATGACCATGTTTGAAATCCAATCTGCATATTGTATTTTTTTGATAATTCCTGTTTCAATCATCTTATTCAATTCGGATTCAACCGCTGTTTGGTATACATCTGCTAACTTTCGTGGTCTTTGCTTGAATGGCCTTACGGATGGGTTGATATCTCAGTGATGGCATGCCAAGCTGGGGTCTATTCCTGGCATTTCACTCATTTTCCAAGCGAAGACATCAGCATATTCCCTCAGCAAACCCTCTAGTTCATCTCGCTGCTCCTTCGCCATCAATGTTCTGATCTTTACAATCTTTGGATCTTCACTGGTTCCAATGTTTACGTCCTCGGTTGGCTCTGTCGGAGTAAAGTTCAGAGTGTCTTCGTTCATGGCGCTGGGGTCCTTCGGTGCTTCCTTCGTGATTACTCCTTTTTTGCCTTGTATTATTTGATTAATTTCCCCATTAATCATTTTCTCCTTCTGCTGCCTATACCTTTCCCTTCGGTTGCGCCGCGCATTTTTTCTTTGATTGATATCTTTTTCGTGGCACGCTTTTGACTCCGAGCTCTCACCTTTTATTTCTCCTATCCCTCCGGGAGTCGGGAATCTGAGTTTCTGATGCAATGTAGAGGGCACTCCTAAGATCCCATGCAGCCATGGCCGTCCCAAGATGGCGTTGTATGGTGATTCTATGTCCAGGACACAGAATGTTGTTTTCAGCTCCATCGACGCCACGTACACTGGTAATGAGATGTCTCCCTTTGGTTTTGACGCTCTTCCATTAAATCCATAGATCGTATAATCCGTGGGCGCCAGTGGAATTTTTTGGAAATATTCCCTGTAAGCCATTCCGAATAACACATCTACCAAACTACCTGGATTTACCAGTATTCTCGGTACCGTTTTCTTATTTATGTTTACTGTGATCACCAAAGGATTATTACTTGGGTCGTCTTCGGAAAGGTCTGCAGCCGAATAAGTTATTGGTTTTAGTTGCCATGACTCGAATTTTCTTGCTTCGGTGACAATCATTATTTCTCTTCCATCTTTGTCTCTTTTGTGAATTCTTCCCCCAATGCTGCTGCTTCTTGGGCTGACGTTTTCCCTTGTATGAATCATTGAATTGCAATGAGCGGTTTGCGCTGATACTTCGTTTTGCGATTTTATTTTGATGACTTGTCCCGAAGATCCCATTCGTTGTCTCGGAGCCTGGTCAGATTTTGAAGCCATTCTGGTTGTGACCTGTCAGAAAACAAAAAACCCGTGAGGTCCAAGGCGGCTATTGCAGTGTACTACGTCGGCCATGTAAGTCTATACACTGCAACGGTTTTATCAGTCGCAGGTCGTAATCGTCCTTTTTAGACATATCCCTAACTGCATATTTTTTCCTTTAGCAAAAATCATCTTTCTCAATGGTTTCTTTGACGCAAGTTTATTCCCAAATATAGCAGGTATTTTAAAAACCCTAAAAGAAATCTATACACACATTTTTTCATAATCGTTTTCTTATAGCGAATCCTCATTCTAGAGCATAAGAGATAAAAATTGATTACCACTTTTGAAACCGATGTTGTCATGCCAAGGTTTTAAATCCTTAGTTGATGATCTCATCATCTGATGATTTGCTCATAAAACCCTTAAACACGCTAAAGCCTTGCAGGAGCTTTTAGATGCTTAAAGTACTGGAGCTTCCTTTTCAGAACAAGCTTTTGAAGATCTTTTGAAAAGATAAGAAATATGCAAAAAATTTGAAAACCCGAAAAATCACAGGCAAACCCTAAGTTGTTTTAATCTCTCCCTGTTTCTAGCGCCAAACTGTACGAGTAGAAAATCTGCATAGGTACATGAGGTACCACAGCCATCAGATCTACCCATACATACAGTTATTTAACATGATTCCGTTGTACGAAGATCATAAGAACAGTACCGAAGATGCATCAATGACAATAATCAAAGACTAAATATGTTAAGAATTATATTTCAATGTTGTGACTACATGGATTGTAATCCTAAGGAGCTAGAGTAAATACAGACCTAATCCCACTCTTGCCGCTTAGGTTCTACCCAAAAGAATCCAACCCTTACAAAGTTTTCCAAGCTCGCCTTATATAGGCCGAGCTTGGGTGGTATACAGCTAATAAGACAAGAGACTCAATCGTGGTGGTGTCAGTCCTTGTCGAGTAAGGCGGTTCCTTCGGTGGTACTCCGAAGATGGCTTGGGGGCTTCGGTCCTTTGGTGTGGTCCGAATATCTTTTCGTCCGAGTCTTCACTCGTCGTGTTTGGTCTCGTTCCTCTTCGGTTAGGTCCGAGGCTTCGCTGCTAGCTCTTCCGACGCTATTCTGCTTCTTGGATTTACGACACGTGTCCCGAGGGGTTTTTACCCTCCACAATTTCCTTGAGTCATCATGCACCATAACGATGTATGCATGAATCCTAGAGAATAACTCGACACATCGAGTAATCGAGTTCAACTCTCTAAGAGCATTAAGTTTTGTGAAATAGGCTAATCAATGCAATGAACCACCATGAATGATTCATTCAACAAAGGTAATATCCTACATATGACTCTCAAAGCTATCACCACCTCAATAATCATATTGTGCTACTTATGAATAGGTTCTTCAACTATTTCGTATCTCCAAACCTAATTCTAGCAATATATATAAATATAATCTAACTCAATTGCCCACTTGAATCAAAAGATATTCAACCTTAGTGTAATACATCAATCATACACTCATATGCAAAGTAGAATAAAATCGATGATGAATAAGAATAAGTTCAACTCCATAATTAATCAAATAACATGTCTTGCAATTTTAGACTACATCCTCAACCAATAAAAGAATATTTAGCTACTCATGTTCTTATTGAAAGCAAAAGAAAACATATTGAGAGTGATAAAAATCATAAAAAACCCTTGATGCAAAGCTCCAACCTTTCTCCCAAAAGTTCCACCTCGAAATCCGTGTAAAACCTAGCTTTTCACCGCCTCGGAACCGTGTACAGAAACCTTGTTTCAAAACTTGCGTGATAATCCTTCCCCTGTAAACTTTCTCTCTATTTATTCCGGCCAAAAACTCAACACAAAACCTGATTTCCAAATCTCGACACAATCCTAAGCCCAACTGACCCATTACTCCGAAGCCCAGCTGAAAATACCACCAACTGGGCCTACCAGAACTCAACCCATCTCGCAGTATGCCTGTCGTAAATGCAAAACTGACTGCAATCGACATCTGCACACGTGCGACACGCACGACTACCAACTCCTCCTTCCCAGTCGGATATGTGAACCCGACACTGTAAATTCATCTCTTCCATCCTCTGACAGACAGTTCAAGCTCAATCCCAGATCCATTCACAACCACCATTCTTATCAAAATTAATCACAACCCAATGCTCTAAAACTGCCTATGATCTCAATACAACTCTGATTTCTTCTTTAACCTCATAACCTCCAACAACAGCGACAACCAAGCCTTCCCCTGAATCACAGTCAACAGCCAAACCAAACTCCACATTCCTTCAATTCCAAAACCCAATCATTCAACAACATCAATACCCCTTTTTTGATTTTCACCTTGTCATCAAGTTTTCAGCAATTCCCTGGAAAACAACCACACACCATGGTTAACTGTCCTGAAAGAAATGACAACATCCTTGTTCTTCTCTGATCTTCTAGGCCTGAATCCAAATCTCCCTCTCTCTGATTCTCCTTTGTATCTTCTCTTCAGTACCGGCTGAGCTTCCCTTGACCACTAACAACAGACCTCCATCTTCTCAGTTCAGCAGCAATTGTTTGGAACCACAAGTTCAATAGAAATTGAACTGAAAATCTAAGATGTGTATGTGCTTTATCCATAGAGAGGAGGTGGCCCTGAGTAACTCTACCCGTCTGCCCTTAGTAGTTCTTTTTAAGATAGCCTAGCTGCCCTGATCTACAACTTGGTGCTCCAGTAAATTGCTTCCCTTCCTCCAACGGCTGCCCCAAATGAACTGTGTGGCTGCCCTTAGTAATTCTAGGTTGCAACATCTTTAAGCTTGTATCCTTCTTGTGTTCAACCTCGTCAACTCCATATGGCTCCAAATTGTGAATTAAGTTGTTTTTGCTTCATTTTATAAAATAAGATTTCAAAATACCTGCAAAATAGAAAATGGTTAAAATAAACAATATATGAGGCTTAAGTCGACTAAAGTGAATAGATTAGGCACTCTTGAATAGGTGTTTTGAGCACCTATCAGTGGAGAAGAGGAAAAGAGAAAAAGTTAGGGTTTTGGGCGATTTTTTTTACCAAAATCGAAAAATTTAGGTTGTTGGGTCTTATTTCATCTCGTATACATTCTACATCATGATTAATCTTGTTTGTGTAGGTTGAATCCAACATAAAGAACCAAAAAATTCCATTTTTCCTTCGATTTGCGACACCAGAAGGATTTGTTACTACTAATTTATCACATAGTATACTAATTGTTGAAAGTAAGAATCGTAGTATATATCACGGCACAGACGATCCTTGTGCTTGACACTATCTTATTACAGATTAGCAAGTCGTTCGAAGTCACTGAGATCAGTCATATGCCAAGATGATGATAACTATAAGATACGCCAAATAACCTGACTGATTAAGACAAAACAATAAATAACCGAACTAAGTTATCAATAACACAAGAGAATAACGAGGTTCGGCACGGGGTGCTTTACGTCCTCGAGGTAAAGATCAATCTTATTAATAGCAATAATACAATGTAAGTAAATTTTTCTCTGCAATTATGCTATTAGGTCACCTTTGATCTTAGAAAGCTAAAGGTTTTTAGAGCAAACGAAGGTATTACTACACATATGAAAATACTCTAAACCTCTATCTTTAAGAATTCTGCGACTTCCCTTTTCAGCTAAGACTTTAGGGGTGTTTATAGGAGTTTATGAGAGAACGTATTTTACTATCTCCATTCGCTTCAAACTCTCGATGTTCCCTGATGAGTCATTGTTCTCAGCCCATCGTTCTTTGGGCCAATCTCTTTATTCCACCTTGTCTCCTAGGATCTTCTTTTGCTGCCTTCGAGTACTTCGACTTTGGATGCTCATAGGGTGTATCATTTGTCTTCAATCACCGCCCTTCTCGCCCAATCCCTGCTTGCCACATCCTTACGATGCTACTCTTCGTTGTGAAGTGGTATCATATGTTCGGGATTGGCTCCGTTGCCACTTACTCCTCCTATCTTCGCTTGACAGGTGGCTTTGAGACGTTGCTTCATAGCATTAAATGTGCATGTAATGCAGTGTTGACGGGTGCTTTAGGCTTCTGTCTACTCCGACTGCGCCTACAATCATAGGTCAAAGGATCTTTTCAATCTCCACCCTTGATATTCATCATCTCATGATGAGATAAAGTACCCTAAGGATTACTAACGTCCTCCAAGGTGTAGAATACTCTGGTGTACGACCCTTAGAGAATGCGCCACGTGTAATCCAAGATTATGTATTAACATTTTTCCCTTTTTCTTTCAGTTATTACCGTGAGTAATTATGGAAGAAAACTCCCGCTAATACCGTCATTTCATCGTTTTTCAAAAGATAGTGGCCCCTCCTTTCACGCCTTACGTGGTTGTTGGTGGGTCAGCTTTGTGTTTTTTGTGATCTTATAAAGGGTGGACCTTGAGAGAGGTTTCTGTTCCCATTCTTCTGTTTTCCTTCTTCTTGCTGATGTTGGTTTCTTCCTTTGAGTTCTTGCCTTGACACGGGTTTGGCATTCTATTGCTTTTTAGCTTTTTCCGCTTCTTATTGCTATAGTTATCTTATTATTTGTGTTTCTCTATTTCCTCTAGTTTTCCCTGTAAGCTTAATGCCAAGGAATCCATTAAGTTCTAAACCTAGACCTTCCTTCAAGGCAACCAAGAGTGTTACCATGGAAACTTTCAAGTCCTCTGGTATTTCTTCATCTTCTAAGGTTCTCCGCCATTCCTCTGGTCCTTCTAGTGGAGCTGTTAGTGAACCTGTTGATACTCGTGATGACCATGTCTTTGTACGAGGTAACAAAGGTCCTTATTTCTAACTGAAGCGTCTACGTCCTTCTGAAGGAGATAGCTATCGTCATTGGAGTATTGCTAAGATAAAGAAGTCTTTTGACCTAACTCATTTTGATGTTTATTTTTTCGATGGTGGTGTTGATGTTTTGACCGAAGATATGATCTGAAGCTTCCCCTACGATGAGAATAATCTACTTATCTCAGTGGGTCAATTAGCTGCAGGTCTCGTGCTTCCTCTTTATGATTCAGGTGATACCTTTCTTATCGACGTGCTTTCTGGCCGGGATAACCCTACGTTGTGTCAGCAGCTTCGTGGCATCCAACAGTATACTGGGAATTTTCTTCGTCTCTTCTATGAATGTTAGCTTCGTGGTGGTGGGTGTACTCGCATGAAATGTTATGATCCCTTTTATTTAGTGCACGTTTGTCAAGAAGATTATACTCCACAGAATCTTAACTTAACCAGGGGAGATTTTGTTCAGAGTACGAATTGATACCTTGGTCTGTGGGTCCGCATCGGTTTGCTCCTACAACTATGAAAGTTCGTGACACGACTCCTTTTCTTTTGATTGTGATGATCCTGACTTATCAGTTATCCCTAGGGCTGTTGGGCTTCCTTTTCCTGAGGATCAAAAACTTCGTTTGGCTCGTGACCATCGTTGGATGCGTACTCCTCTCCAGATTATCGGTCTTTGGGTTGATGGATTTAGGAAATCTCGGTCTCAACCTGGTACTCTTGTTCCCCGCTTAATGAAGGATCTTCCTCCACGTTATCGTGACTTCGTTCCCTGGCGTTTCAATCCGACTCCTTCTCAAGTATGTATCTTCGTTTTCATAAGGTTATATATACTTTCAGTCTTTGAGAGCTGTTTCCCCTTCGCCTAGTGTTAGGAAAGTTGTTTGTACATGGAAGAGTAAAGTTGGTGACGAAACTACAGTTGTTGCTAGCAAAAAACTGGCTGGGAATGTTGCTTCGTCAAAGGTATGGTAAATAAATATCTTTATTCACATAGTTAGTCCTTCCCCCTTGCCCATATGTCTTTGACGGAAAGTTGTTTTTGTTTAACGAATCTAAATAAGCGTCCGGTGAAGAAAAAGTCTAAGGGGAGTGATTCACGGGGAGATAGCTGTGCACCCGAGGCTGTTGTTGGAGTTGGTGAACCCGAAGAGTAATTTGCTTCGAGAGTGAGTGCAATGGCAGAGGAAAACTCTGAAGATGTATCCTCTGGGCATCAAAGCGATGGTGAAGCTGGTGTTCAAGATAAATTGTCTTCTCCTGTGGTTCCTGCTTCCCAAAGTCCTGTCATCGTGAATATTATCGATGATACTGATTTTCAAGATAGTCAGTATCCTGAATTTTCTTCTGCTATTGAGACGCAGAGGGATGTGAAGTCGATTACTGAATTTGTACTTCCTCCTGTCGAAGATCGTTCTATGAAGGTATCCGGAAGGTCGGTTGCTAATGTGTTCCCTCTTCCCTTTGTTAATGTGAAGCCCATGGATTGGTCTGAATTTTGTAAGAAAGGTCCTAGCTCGTCTTCAGATACTCGGGTGGTTGTCTTTGATGATCGAGTAGCAGAGCTTCGGGCAGAGCTTGATACGGTTACTCTCTTGGTGGAGGAATATAGACGCTTGGCCGAAGAATCCAGAGCTCGGGAGGAGGATGTTGTTGCCGAAAACACTCTTTTGAAGAACCAGTTTCTTGATTTTGACACTACGGCGGCTCGGGCGGGCCGTGGCTCTTCAGGTCGAAGGATTGAGTCGTTCTTATGCATGTTCGGCTGTTTTATCTGTTAACGAAAGCTTTTGCTGAAGCCGAAGCTCACTTCCCTGGTATCGCATTTCCGAGGATGGATATGCCTTAGCTTTAAATGATAATTAGCTGAAAGAGATGTTGTATTGCTCCTTGCTATATATATATATATTTTTATTTTTTAATGCCTCTGTTAGGCGTATGTAACCGTGTGTAAATATTTTTTGGAATGCAAATCTTTTTATTTTACTGTTTCTGGTATTGCAACCTTCTTGGACTAAGCACTACCTGTCCACCACCCTGAGCCAGAGGGGGTTTAAGGCATTAGTACGGGAAATAGGCTTTCCCGTAGTATACGACGTGTGAGTATCTCTATCATTGGGGTTCTTACTTTCTGCCTCGTGCACATGCACGAGGATCCTAGAGATGACCTGTGATCAGCAGGTATGCTTCTGTCAGTGGCAATTGTTCTATTGCGCTTAAGTTGGTTGGTAATTGTTCTGTTGCGCTTACTGTAACTGTATTGAGACTTGTAGCTTTCCCAAAAATATTTCATTGATACACGAGGATACGACTTCCTTCACCTTTAGGTTAAAAGATAGACAGAGACTTTCACATAAGGACTCGCAATCTTCTTCCCCCTAAGGGTAATATTTTTTCAGATAAATTGCATTCCATGGGTGTTGAAGCGTGTTTCCTTGCATGTTCTTTAGGTAGTATGAGCCCTTTCCAACGAAGTCTTCGATGATATATGGTCCTTCCCATACTGGTGCTAGCTTTCCCCATTCTTTCTTCTTTTGGTACGACGGTATTCGCCCCATCACAAATTCTCCCACAATGAAATTACGAAGGATGATTTTCTTGTTGTACTTTCTGGCAATCCTTCGTTGGTAATTTTCCATCATTTGGAGTACCACTTCCCTTCGTTCCTCCAAGTCGTCAAGCTTTTGATAAATTAGGTATGTGGTTAAATTCTTTTCCCATGCTTCGGTCTTTGTTGTTGGGATGATAACTTCAGTAGGGACGACAACTTCAGTTCCGTATGTAAGCATGAACGGTGTTTCCCGTGGCTTCCTTTCGTGTGTTTGGTATGCCCATAGAACGTTGTGGAGCTGCTCACACCATTTCCTTTTGTAATTGTCCAATTTCATTTTTAAGATCAGTGCAATGGTTTTGTTGTTGTATTCTGCTTGACCGTTGCTTTGGGGTTAGGTTGGTGTGGATTTGATCTTCAGAAATTTGTAGGCATTGAACAACATGTCGACGTTCTGTCCACTTATCTGAGCTCCATTGTCAGATACGATGGCTGCTGGGATTCCGAACCTGCAGATTATGTGTTCGAAAAGGAACTTGAACACGTCTCGGTCTCTGATGTAGGAAAGGGGTGCCGCCTCTACCCACTTGGTAAGTAATCAGTTGTTACTATCAGAAATTTTCTGTTTCCCGACCCTGGTACAAGCGGTCCTACTACCCATTTCGCAAATGGTCATGGGCTTAAGACTGAATTTCACTCTGTTATCGGTGCTCTAAATTTCCTTGCGAACTGATGACATGCGATACATCTCTGTGCCATTTCCAGTGCATCTTTATTCATACTTGGCCAGTAGTATCCTTGGAGTCGCGCCTTTTGAGCTAGGGATCTCATCCCACTGTGCTTTCCTGCATCTCCATGGTGGATTTCCTTCAGAATGTGCATCCCTTCTTCCTTGGTGATGCATCTGACTGCGTGAATTGCTGCTTCATATTCGACGATGTTGTTTGTGTACTCTTCAAATTCCAGTCTGAATGCGTGCAGAATCTTTTGCCCAGTAGGTGTGGTGATCACGATTCCTATTTTTGCGCCTTCTTTGTTGGACGAGCCATCTACAAACACTTCCCATCTTCGTGAATTGACGGGCTCCAGTAGATTCTCCAGGTCTTCTTTGTCTTCTTCTACCCCCAGTATGTCGTCTATCTCAGCCTCGTCTGTGAGAGGCAAATCCGCCAGGAAATCTGCTAGGACCTGCGACTTTTCTGCCGTTCTTGACTCAAATATGATTTTGAACTGTGTTACCTATGCATTCCCTTTTGCTATTCTTCCTACTCTATCTATGTTTTGTAGATTCGTAAAACATGTGCATTGAAGTAGGTTCGTAATTTCTTGGTTGCAAAAATGAGGGCTAATATGATCTGTTCAACCTTCGTGTAATTTTCTCTGCTGGGGCTAAGGTCTTGCTGATGTAGTAAATGGGTACTTCGTCCTTCTTGTTCGTTCGTACCAAGACGGCACTAACTGCACTGCTCGTTGTAGCTAAGTATAATGTTAACACCTCGTCATTTTCTGGCTTTTGTAATGTTGGGAGAGTTGCTAGGTGTTCCTTGATCTTTTCGAAGGCTTGCTGACAGTCCACCGTCCATGCGAACCTGCGGTCCTTTTTTTGTGTGGAGAAAAAGTCTATACACTTGTCTGATGAACGGGCTATGAATCTTCCCACTATTGCTAACCTTCCATTCAACTTCTGAACATCCTTCAGATTCTTTGGCGAGGGCATGTCTACTATGGCTCTGACTTTCTCCGGATCGACTACGATTCCTTTTTTGGTGACCAAATACCTCAAGAATTTTCCTGAAGTTACCCCGAAGGTACACTTATCAGGGTTGACCTTCATTTTGCAGTTTCTCATTGCCTCGAATATTTCCTTGAGGTCTTCCAGATAGTTATGGGACTTCATGCTCCTTTATGCTCATCCACATACACTTCCAGGATTCTCCCGATCCATTGTTTGAATATCTTGTCCACCAGTCTTTGATATGTTGCTCCCCCATTCCTTAGGCTGAATGGCATTCTTGTGTAACAATATAAACCCCTTGGTGTAAAAATTGATGTATGCTCTTGGTCTTCCTCCGCCAATGCTATTTGATTATATCCTGAGTACCCATCCATGAATGATAATAATTCGTGGCCCGAAGTTGCATCCACCATCTGATCTATACTTGGTAGAGGATAACTATCTCTGAGACATGCCTTGTTAAGATTGCTGAAGTCGATACAAATTCTGACTCCTCCGTACTTTTTAGGTACGATGACCATGTTTGATATCCAAGTGGGGTATATTACCTCTCTTATGAATCCCGCATCCATGAGTTTTTGAAGTTCTTTTTCTACCGCCTCGTGGTAGATGGGTGCCACTTTTCTGATTCTTTGCTTGAAGGGCAGAGTATTAGGGTTTATCCGAAGATGATGTGATACCACAGTTGGGTATATGCCAGGCATATCCTTCATGGTCCATGCGGAGACGTCCAGGTATTCCCTTAGTAACTCTTGTAACTTCACTTCCATATATTCCTCCAATAATGTCCCGATACTCACCATTCGTGGCAGAGTTTCAGTCCCAATGTTGATCTTTTTTGTCAGTTTTATCGATAAGAACAGCTGCTTTGGAGGTCCGATGGGAGTGACGTTCTTTAATTGCTATTTGTCCCCCGTTGTTGACGTTGATGCCACCATTGTAGTTGGGACCAACGAGGCTGCTTTGGCTGCGTCAATCTCTTTGTTGTATTCTTCATACCTTTTCTCCTTTTCTTTTTCTTTCGTTTTCCTTTATTTCTTCTCAAGGCCTCTTGGGTTTCGTTATGATATCTCGCTTCGACTGCATCGCATCTTCGGGCTTCCTGTTGATCTCCCTTGATCTCCATTTCTCCTAATGGCGTTGGGAATCTAAGATGTTGATGATAAGTTGACGCGGTCCCTCTTAGTCGATGCACCCACAACCTCCCCATGATGGCGTGGTACGGTGACGGGGCATCCACGATGTTGAACCTAGCCATTGTCTTCATTGGCCCTGCATTTACTTGCAGGACTATTTCTCCCTTGGGTTTCGACGAGGATCCATTAAACCCGTAGATCGTGCATGTAGGTGAATCCATTTGATCATCCCTCAATCCCATCCTTTTATAAGTCTCGTAGAATAGCACGTTGAGCGAGCTTCCCCCGTCTATCAGTATCTTCGAAACATTCCAACCGTGGATTGATAATGTTACAACTAGAGGATCGTTATGCATTTCCACATCTTGGTTAATATCTTTGGTTGAGAAAGTGAGGGGTGTTGCCATCCAATCTTCCCAATCATCTGTCAAAGTTCCGTTCAGTTTGTAAATTTCGTGCTCGGTGATTCTCCTTCTTGTTCTAAGGTTGTTGCAAATATCCCCAGGCAACGAAGGTTCTGTCTATAGCTTAAAGGTGATCATAATGAGTGATTTGTATCCTTCGTGGAGCCTTACAGTTTTCTCTTGCGTGACTGCTACTGCTGTTTGTCCTGGTAACTCCACATATTGCACGAAGTCTCCCTGATTGATGTACCTCTGTATGGTATTTTTCAAGTGTTTGCAAGCATCGGTGTCGTGTCCTCAGGTTTGATGGTACTCGCAGTATTCTTTGTGATTCTTGGTTTTGTCTTTTTGTTTTCCTCGTGTGGAAGGGTATGAGAAGCCTTGTCGTCATCCCTCGTTCTTCAGAATCTCAGATAATGAAGTTTTTAGGTTGGAGTAGACTATATCCGAAAAGTCCTTCTTCCTTTGATCTCCTGACTTCCCGTCCTTGTACTTTGGTTTCTTCTCAAACCCTGACGTGACATCTCTTTCTGCCGAGCGCTTTCCTGGTTCGGGGGTCGCTTCTAGTGAGTTAGTTCTTTGCGGGTTAGCCCTATCGATGGCTTGTGCTATGGGATTATCCTTTTGAATCGCTTCCAATTTGATGTATTTGTCTTGAGTTACTCGTAGCTCTCCTTCGGTGGCGGGTGTGTGTGCATCCAACTCAACGAAGATAGAAGACGTTCTATCCAAACCAAACTTGTAAAAATTGATGTTGATCTCCGGGTTAACCTTCCCAATTGCCTGGCATACCTTCTGCCATCTTTTAGTGTACGCCTGAAGCGTTTCTCTTTGTCCTATAGCTAATGCAAACAACCTATCCAGCCCCGCCTTGGTAGCCTTGTTGTACATGTAGGTTTCCATGAAGATATCCGATAGTTCCTCGAATGAATCTATGGAATTTGGTTTTAGGTTATCAAACCACACTAGAGCTATGCCAGTCAGACTAGAAGGAAAATACCGACATAACACAACATCGTTTGTATCCCAATATGCGAGGACACGAAGGTAGTACTTTAAGTGAGCTGTCGGGTCGGTGGTCCCATCATAACATGTAAAATTGGGTAATGGGAACTTGGGCGGTATCTTGCTTCGTTCCAGTCAGCTTGATAACGGGGTCGTCCTCGTTTCTTGCTTGGCCTCTTCCAACCTGTATCCTCCTTGCTTTGACTTCAGATCCGCGAGTTGGTCCATGATTACCTTGAGCTGAGTGACGACTTCTCCCATCTGTGGTGGACCTGGTGTCCTTTCGGCTAGTTGGGATTGTACCCCGAGGCTTTGTGATTGGCACGACGCTCCATGTGAGATGGAGTAACTTGGCACATTGTGCACTTCTCTTCGGGGCTGGGTAATTCTTCCTTGAAATCCTCCTGGTATGCATACCGGAGGTGATGCCAACGTTCTGTTTCTTAATAGAGAACAACTTCTTGGTACTTCAGAGTTCACTTCGTCTTCTTCCCTCGTTTGGTAGCTTCGGGATTGTGATATTCTCTCTCTGGATTCTGCCCTTTCCCCTAGTGCTCGGTTTTCCTGTTCCAGGGCATACAACACCTGATCTTGTTCTCTTTGATCTTGGAGTAAAGCTTTTACCTGCGTTGTCAATGGTGGTTCATTTACTTCTCTTTCGATTTCATTGGCTTTATTATTGATGATGGGTCCCATTTAATTCTCTGACCCTTCTGAAGATGTTGTCGTATGTACCGACACTGAGTTTGCAATATGTTCCATTGGTGCCAGTTGGGGTTCAGGATGATTCTGCCCTTGAATCTCTTCTCCGGTTGCTGCCCTTGGGGGGCCCGTAGCCGACATTGTGTGTTGGACTGCTGGATCGTTAGGGGGTAACGGCATGTCATATGGTGGGTTCCTTTCCTCGGAATTCTCGTTAAAAGTTGCCATCGTGTTTCTTCGCATACTTCGCGGTTGCACGCCCATGGCCTCGCCGAGTTCTGTGTTGACTTCACCTTGGGCTCTTAATGACTGGAGCCTGCTTCGTGTTAAGGCAGGTTGTTGTCTGCTTCGGGTTATCGAAGGCCTCATTTCCTTAGGGTTAACCGAGGACTTCTCCGGTCCTTTTCCTGTAGACATGGTATACAAGAGGTGGGTCGGTGCGTTACGACGCCTATTAGTTTAACAAATATTTTTAAATTCCTAACTTTGACTATTGCTGGGCGCTAACACAGAGGATGTCAGGGTTGTCCTGTTGTATCTTTAGAAAAAGCAAAAAAGTATGAGCAGTCTTTTTTGGTAGATACGAGATCAGAAATGACTAAATCGAGGGTATTTCGAAAACGTCAACTTGTTTAAGGAAACATTAGGGTCTAAAAAGGTAACAAAAATCAACGTCTTGTTTTGTAATGAAATCCTCTTGATGGATCTGACGGATCCTGCTCGCTTGCTATTTATGAAACCAAGCTCACCTAACACTTTGGATCACAGTTCACCAAATGGTGGTGTTAACCCTTTGTGCCCCCAGATCTGTTTAACGTAGCGAAAAATCGGTAACAATAGAAAGAAGAAACTTAACAGTAAACAGTTTTTCCTTCAAAACAAAGTTTTTAAGATTTACAAGGACATTGGTCCCTCTTTCTAGCGCCAAATTGTTACTACTAATTTATCCCATAATATACTAATTGCTGAAAGTAAGAATATTGTATATATTACGGCACAGACGATCCTCGTTCTTGACACTATCTTATTACAGATTAGCAAGTCGTTCGAAGTCACTGCGATCAGTCGTATGCCAAGATGATGATAACTATAAGATACGCTAAATTACTTGACTGATTAAGACAAAGCAATAAATAAACGAACTAAGTTATCAATAACACAAGAGAATAACGAGGTTCGGCATGGGGTGCTTTACGTCCTCGGGGTATAGATAAACTAATCTTATTAATGGCAATAATACAATGTAAGTAAAGTTTTTTCTGCGATTATGCTATTAGGTCACCTTTGGTCTTATAAAGGTACAGGTTTTTAGAGCAAACGAAGGTATTACTACACATATGAAAATACTCTAAACCTCTATCTCTAAGAATTTCGCGACCTCCCTTTTCAGCTGAGACTTGAGGGGTATTTATAGGAGTTTTTGAGAGAACGTATTTTACTATCTTCAGTCGCTTCAAACCCTCGATGTTCCCTGCTGAGTCATCGTTCTTAGCCCACCGTTCGTTGGGCCAATCTCTTTATTCCACCTTGTGTCCTAGGATCTTCTTTTGCTGCCTTCGGGTACTTCGACTTTGGATGCTCTTAGGGTGTATCATTGGTCTTCGATCACCGCCCTTCTTGACCAATCCCTGCTTGCCACATCCTTACGATCCTACTCTTCATTGTGAAGTGGTATCATATGTTCGGGATAGGCTCCGTTGCCGCTTACTCCTCCTATCTTCGCTTGATAGGTGGCTTGGATACGTAGCTTCATAGCATTAAATGTGGATTTAATGCAGTATTGACAGGTGCTTTAGACTTATGTCTACTCCGACTGCGCCTACAATCATAGGTCAAAGGATCTTTTCAATCTCCACCCTTGATCTTCATCATCTCGTGATGAGAAAGTGACTTAAGGATTACTAACGTCCTCCAAGGTGTAGGATACTCCGGTTTACGACCCTTAGAGAATGCGCCACGTGTAATCCAGGATTATGTATTAACATGATTTTCGGCTCACAAAAACACCAGAAATACCAAGCCGAAACTACTCTCTCAAGAACAGCTCGGCTCACTCGATCCTGAAACTAACCCAGCTAGTCTAGACCCGGGAGGCCATTGGTCGACCAACAACTAATTTCGACTCAGATATAAAAAATTTCGAGTAAGCCGAAACTAGTCAAACAAATGGTCAGTGGGACATGCAGTTTCGGCTCAGAGTGTGAATTTATCGAATGAGCCGAAACAGTCTCGGCTTGTCATGTAATATCCCTTTTGAGCCAAAACTGGTCCTTTGAAGCCCAATAATGATCATGTTTTCACTCTTTTAACTTATATGCAAAACACAAAATGTACTTAAAAACATTAACCTTAAATTATCAAAATTACAGAAATAGCATAACCCAATTACTTAAAACCGTAGATAATTGTAAATTGTAGCATAAAATCCAACATCCAACATTCAAAGTACTTAACATGAACAACATAGTCTTAAAAAGAAATACATGCCGAACTAAAACACATCACCTTAAACCATTGGTTAAACATAATGAACATGCATTAAACCTACAAAAAGGTTAAAGGTTAAGGTTCAGGATTGATTTCCTTAGCTTGAAGGTGCTCCACGCATACGGTTAAGACCTAAACGTTTGGTGTACCCCGGGGGATGAACAAGAGGACGAGACATCTCTCCTAAGATTTCCATACTTGGTACCATCTTCCACCAATGAGCCGCCACATTGTATCGATGTACATGGTCCTGGGGAAGAAACACAACTTCATTTCCTCCCTTGTCGCTTCCTGCAACAAAGATGTTCTTCTTGTAAACCGCAAAACCTTTCATTCCCTGGTCAAATCCCTGTGAGTAACACCCTGCACCTACTCTCCAAGTTGGGTCGTTGAATATCCAAATCCATTATGGGTAGAAAGGAACTCCAGAGTGATTTGTGGCCATGGACCACCAGTCACTGGAGCTACATATGCTGTTAATCGGTCATTCAATTTCATTATGGGGAAATTTACAAGTGACAGTTATATATACACTACGCCATTTTGACCGGTTTACAACGGATATAGACGTTGCGTAGAATTAAAGCAACACTAATAGACGTTGCAAATACGTCGTCACAAATTTTTGGTAACGTCTATTAACGTTGCTTTAATTTATTAACGTTGCTTTAATTTATTAACGTCACAAATTTTTGGTAACGTCTATTAACGTCACAAATTTTTGGTAACGTCATTTAACGTTGCTTTAATTAAAGCAACGTTACTTACGTTTCCACAAACGTTGCTCTATTTATTTAAAGCAACGCTAGTAGACGTTGCTCTAATTAATTAAAGCAGCTTTAGTAGACGTTGCTCTAATTAATTAAAGCAACGTTACTAACGTTGCTTTTTTCCGTTGCACTAGTGATTTAAATAACGTTAAATAACATTGATCTACCTATTTATAGCAACGTATTTTATAATTTAAGAAACGTTAAATGACATGTGTCGGTGGGTCCCATGTTGTAATGGTGATGTCATTTTTCCTCCCTGCAACGTTTTTCCGTTGCAGAATTGAATAAACAGCAACGTTACTATAGCAACGTCATTAACCAACGTAAGCTAACGTTGCTCTAGTTATTTATAGAAACGTATTTTATAATTTAAGCAACATTAAATGACACGTGTCGGTGGGTCCCACATTGAAATGGTGACATCATTTTTCCTCTCTACAATGTTTTTTCGTTGCAGAATGTGATTAAACAACAACATTAATTTAACAACGTTATTAACCAACGACTATTAACGTTGCAAAATTTTAATTAGGAATTAAAAAAAAACAGGAATTATGCCGAATTTCAGCACCTGAATATACAAATTTCAGCACCTGCACACACATTCTAGACCCTGCACCTATGTATCATTCAAGATGCAACAGAAAGTCCTTTATATGGATTGATTGAAACCATAATAACTTATAATTACCTAACTGAACAATGTAATTGATGAATTAGTATCTACTAGTTTACATATTGTAAGAGTCAAAAGGAGAAACCCCTAGTTTCATTTACATACACTTAGATCGATAACTTAGTTTCTAAATTTGACAAACTAGAAGTACCTAATTCAGTTGTCGACTAGCTCTATCACGAGCAGTTCATCCAGCATTTATGCCACTACAAAAAAAAACAACACAAATACAGAATGTAAGCATTTAATCAAAATCCATCAAGCATAACGCAAAGGAAAATTTCAGGATTTCTGACCTTCAATACCGTAAGGTTCAAGCTTACACACATAATGCTAACATAATTCTCTCTCAAATGATTCAGCAAATTGCAGTGATAACATAAGACTACATTGAACTACGAGAATTACGTACATATACAGGAATTTCGTAAAGCACGATGAAATTGGTCCAAAATAAGAATCCATCAAGCACGCTGCAGTTCATCCAACTCCAGCACAACCAATATTGGTACTTTTCCATTACAAAACCAACAAAGTACAGGATGTAAGCAGTTGACATTCACATTCCTGAAAGCAAATTACAAAACGTAATCATGTCACTAGTAATGAAACCACTGCATTCACATTCTTCTTAACACGTTTTCAAACCACTGCATTAGACCTTTGCTACACGATTTCAGAAACACAATCTAACATGAATATATTCAAACGAAACAAAGTAGAATCCAGCTTCAAAACTTACCAGTTTTGTTGATACTAATTTTCCCATATCATACTTACATAAGGTTTTTAAGGTTAGTTATGATTAATACTAAGCAATAACTAGGATCCTCGCTCTTCCTCGTATCCACTGAATGGAACAACGATCTTACGAGCTCATTAGAAACTTAAGTACAGAAGATTAGGCTAAAAATAAATTGAGAAAGTGGGATCCACAGCAAGGTGTTTCATCTCCTTATAATCAAATCATATTTATAAATCATATTCATAACATTACAACAAAGTTCTTTCGGATCCTATCTAGCTCGATTTAATACAGTATGGGGTTAGTACTAAGTATACTGATCTCCTGATTCCAGAAGATTTCTTAGTTATAGTCTCCCCTTGTAATTTCGTCGACCCCTGCTTCTATGGTGAAGAGGGGTATTTATAGCAAGTCTCGGCAGTAGCTTCTCTTTGCTATACTTCGTTTCTTCCACTCTTCGATGATCTTTGCTGACAGCTGGTTTCTGTGCACCGCCCTTATTATCCATTCGCGTATTGACACCTCTCTCATGATATACCTCTTTACTGTGCAGATTCCTTGATGTCCTAATTCTTATCCATTAGGTTACTTTTACACCGATGTCTGATCCAGCCGTGTATTGACGCGTGCCCCTAGTCTTCTGTAACTCTATAAAGTATTGATGTGATCGTTTGGAACGTGCCTTGAGTCGGTGGTTCCTTCCTTCGTTCCTTTGATTGCCGTGGTAGCGTACTTCGGGGTGAATTCATACTTCGTTTCGTTTTATCTTTCGGACCTTCTTGCTTCTGATCTAGGTTTGTAGGACCAGTAATATTTATGCATTAACAGTTTACCCCTTTTCTTGAGGTTTATTTTAAATAATCCTTCGAGAAAACCTGTCTCATGGCTCCTTGTATTCTTCTTTTAGTTGAGAATGTATGTTCGTTGTCTTCTTGTTATCTTATGCTTTAGTTGGTGCGCTCTAATTTGCTTTCGCCCGCGGATATATCTGTCTTCTTCGCGTCGTCAGGTGTATCTGCTATCTTCGCATCAGTAGGTGTGTCTACCGTCTTTGTACCAGTAGGTGTGTCTACTGTCTTCGTCTCAGTAGGTGTGTCTACTGTCTTCATAACATTGTTGATCATGAGATTTGCTCCTCAGTGTCTACTTTTTCAGGCATTTCAACCTTCTTAGATTAAGCATTATCTTTCAACCATCCTTGGCCAGGGGATGATTTAGGATATTAACCCTGGAAAAATATTTCCCCGCTAGAGGCGACGTTTGAGTTATCTCTATCATCGGGATTCTTACGTTTCGCCTCATACATATTAATGAGGATCCTAGAGATGACCTGTGATCAGCAGGTATGCTCCTGTCATGGCAATTGTTTTGTTGCGCTTACATCGCTGTTGCTTTTCGAAGTAGTTTTTCCAATCCTACTTTTGTTTATTCTCCGTTGGGAAGTGTAAGGCTTATTTGCCGAAGTTGATCATCCTTTTGAGTTTCCTTTGCCGAAGTTGAT
>JAJJMA010286943.1:0-11080 GCA_023529015.1 Papaver nudicaule | reverse complement strand
CAAGGACCGCAGCAGTTCTAAGCGGCAGCATAAAATAGATAAAGAGATGAAGAAGGACCTTCGCCGGTTAAAGCACAAAGTAGAGGCGTTGAGTGGATCTTCGAGAGAATCAAAATACAGGGTGGCATTGTCGGAAGCACAAAAAACACCTTTTCATGATTGTATCTGTAGGGGGTAAAAACCCCTCGGACCACGTGTCTCGCATCCAGGAAGTAAAACCACACCGAAAGGATTATGCAGCGATGACTCGGACTGATAAAGGAAGAGCAGCTGCATTTAGGCGAAGCAAAGTCTCGGAGTAGAAAAGATTCGGACTACGCCAAAGGACCGAAGTTCGGAAATCAGCTTCGGAGTGTAAACCGCCTTACTCGACAGAAACTGACACCACCACGATTTAGTCTTTTGTCTTTATTAGCTGTAAACCACCCAAGCTCGGCCTATATAAGGCGAGCTTGGAAAACGTTGTAAGGGTTGGATTCTTGTTTGGTGGAGCCTAAGTAGCGAGAGAGAGATTAGGTTTGTAATCTCCTCTGGTTCCTTAGGGTTTAATTCATGTAATCTCAGCAGTAGTAATACACAGAAAGTCTTCTTTATCTTATATCTATTGTTGTACTTAACTTTTAATTACTGTTCATAGCATCCTCGATGCTGTTCTTGCTGTCTTCGGACTGCAAGCCACAACTAAATACTGTATGTGCGAGTAGATCTGATGGCTTTGGTACCTTGAGTGCTTATGCAGATTTTCTACTCGTACAGTATCACCTATGGGTTTGTGTCTCCCAAGTATTCTACACCTAAATTCACCTCCACCTATGATGGAACGGGAGATCCTTCGCAGCACTTAAAAGCTTACAAGCGAGATATGGCAGCTTGGATAGGGTCAGACCCCATAATGTGTATGGCTTTCCCCGCTACACTCAAGGAGGAGGCTTTAGCTTGGTTTGATGGGCTTGAAGAAGGAAAAATTAGGGATTTCGAGAAATTGGAATCCAAGTTTTTGCGTGCCTTTATCCAGAACAATAGAAGTCGGCCGGGCGTGGAAAGGTTATTCAACATTAAGAGAAGACACATGGAGGCTTACAAAAGTTTCATTCAAAGATAGAGAAAGGCAAGTAGTGAAGTAGGGTCAGAAGTATCAGAAAAGGAGAAGATAAGATCATTTCTTAGTGGTATGGAGACGACATACCAATTATACCAAAAATTATTTTGGGACATGCCGAAGGACTTGCAGACCTTGAGGGCAATGCAGGATGAATGGATGAACTATGAAGAAATACGAGAAGAGGAGTTGCGCCTAAAGAAGGAAAGAGCGAAGCAGATTCACTCGATTAATAGTCTCTCGCCGGAAGACCAAGAAGAAATTAGGAAATAATGGTTGAAGGCTGAACAACGGCGATTGGTGCAGAATCCCGCTTCGGCGATAGTGGTACCAGAAGCGGAAAAACAGCAGCAGTTAGTTACCGCCGAACAGCACTGGAACTCGCAGAAACGTGAAAATTATGATGGGCGTGACAAACAAGATAATAGAGGAGGAAATTATGGACGTGGAGGAAGAGATAATCGGCGAAACGGGAATGGTGACAGAAAATATAATGGAGATAACAGAAAGTTTGGTAGAGGCAATCAACAACCTTTCCAAGACGCTACTCTACCTAAACTGCGTGTTTCTTATACAGATGCATTTGGACAGATTGAAAGTTCTAATTGTAGGGATGACATCCGCTATCCTTATAATAGAGGAAACCCAAGGGCCCCGCCAACTAATACTAATTCCTTCTGTTAGTTTCATCAATTTCATGGCCATACAACTGAGAACTGCACTGGCGTACAGCAGGAAGTGCATCGATTCATCCTCTTGGGAAAATTCCAGGAATTTTTAGAGTTACCACCGCCACCTCCTATCATGGTCCAGCCAATTCAGGCCATTCCCGCTCAGGCCCCGAAGGTGTATGAGGTCAAAGTTGAGCGAGATTTGTTGGAGTTAGACTGCTTTTCCATTGTGCATTCCAAGATTACTAGGGATGAATTCCATGATAACGTTATGTCTCGTGTGCACAAGCGAGATAGAATGGGAAATGAGATTTGTAGTGTCGCCGTCAAGCAAGAACCTTTGCAAGAGTGGATGAAGGCGTGTGTTGGGTTTTCCGCTGAGGAAATTCCTCCAGAGGGAAGAAATCACAACAACCCCTTGGTTCTCACCATTCAGATGGAAGGATTCAGGCTGCCGAAGGTGCTTATTGATCCGGGAAGTTCTGTGGATATCCTCTTTAATACTGCCTTTGAGGCGATGAGGGCGAAAGATGATAAAATACCTTCGCCGACAGTCTCCTCCTATAATATTTATGGGTTCAATGGTATCGCTTCTAAGCCTAAAGGCGAGATTGAACTTAAAGTTAAGATTTGTGATGACTACTTCTTGAAAACTACTCTTTTTATTGTGGATGTTGACTCGCCTTATGCTGCAATTTTGGGAAGACCATGGCTCCACAGTTTGAAAGGAGTACCTTCTACTTATCATCAGCGCCTGAGATTCCCCACACCATTTGGAGTCGCCGAATATGTTGGAGATTTAGCAGTATCTAAGGCGTGCAATTCGGCGGACGTGCAAATACGAGAAAATCGAAAAGCGAAGATTGCCGAGAAAAAGAAGCTTGGCAAGGAAGCAACTAAGGAGCAGGAGATTCTAGACTTCATCGCCAATCCAACCACATATGTGCATTCGACAAACTCGGTAGAAGATTCGGCGAAGTCTGGAGATAAGGCCTTATAGCAATTAAAGGAGCCATCGCCGATGGGCGAACCAGAACTACATTTTACGGCGGTGGAACCTACTAAGGATGTTAATATTGGCGATGATCAGGATCCAAAAGTAGTAAAGATTGGCACCCTATTGAATGAAGACGAATCGGCGAGGTTGCAAGCACTACTCAGGGAGTATGTTGATGTCTTTGCTTGGGGCATGAACGAGATGCCAGGTATTGACCCGGCGATAGCATGTCACAAACTAGATATTGATCCGAAGATCAGGCCGTTTAAGCAAAGGATAAGGAAGTTGGCCCCAGCATACAAAGAAGCGGTAGAGGCAGAGCTCGACAAAATGAGGGCATCTGGTGTAATCAGGCCGGTGCAATATCCACAATGGATAGCTAACATGGTGGTAGTACCTAAGAAGAATAAGGGGGTGAGAATCTGCATCGACTTTAGTGATCTTAACAGAGCTTGTCCCAAGAATAGTTTCCCGCTGCCAAGTATAGATCAAACTGTGGACGCTACATCAGGTCACGAGTTGCTGTCCTTTATGGATGGTTATTCAGGATATAACCAAATACCTCTAGCGGAAGAAGATCAGAAGCATACAACTTTCTTTTCCACTAAGGGGTTATTTTGTTACACTCGAATGCCTTTCGGGCTGAAGAATGCTGGCGCTACTTATCAAGAGATGGCACAGAAAATGTTTGAGAAATGGATAGGAAAGACAATGGAAGTATACGTGGACGACATGCTGGTCAAGAGCAAGAAGAAGCAAACTCATGTGGAAGATCTCAGAGAAATATTTAACCATATGCGTGTTACTAAGCTGAAGATTAACCCGGCGAAATGCGTTTTTGGTGTAACCTCAGGAAAATTTTTGGGGTATGTTGTCACCAAGAAGGGAGTAGAAGCTGATCAAGCCAAGATTAAAGCGATCATAGAGATGCCCTCGCCGGTAACCGTAAAGGATGTTATGCGACTCAATGGAACTTTGGCGTCTCTTAACAGATTCATCTCCAGATTCTCCGACAAGTGCAAACTATTTTTCCAGACATTGAAGAAAGGAGAAAAGTTCAACTGGACAGAGGCACATGAAGATGCATTTCAAGGAATTAAAAAGTATCTCGCTACTCTCCCAGTAATTCAGCCACCTGAGCACGACGAAGAACTAAGAGTTTATCTCGCCGCTACATCATTCGCCATAAGCGCAGTGCTCGTAAGAACCAAGGGTGGTGAAACGCCTATATATTATATCAGCAGAACATTGCAAGGGGCGGAGAAGAATTACACTAAAATAGAGCAGTTGATACTGGCGTTGGTTTTTGCATCGCAGCGATTGCGTCCATATTTTCATGCTCATCCCATAGTGGTTCTCACTAAAACTCCAATAGAATCTATCTTGCACAGCTCTCAACGAGTGGGACGCATCGCCAAATGGAATCAACAAATTGAGCAGTTCGGCGTCCAGTATGAAATACGCACAGCTCAGCGGTCCCAAGTCATTGCAGACTTTCTCGCCGATTTCCCAATTGATGAAGAAGAAGAGATAGAAGAAATCCCTTCTTCCTTGGATGAGCAAGAGCATGAAGTACCAGATTTGTTGAAGTGCAGGCCTGATGGATGGGAGGTTTATGTAGATGGTTCGTCAAATAAAGAAGGAAAAGGAATTGGAATTGTTCTTATCTCGCCAAAGGGAGCAAAGATAGTGCACTCGCTAAGACTAGAATTCTCGGCGACTAATAATGAGGCAGAATACGAAGCAGTCATCCACGCAATGCGAATACTCATCGAAATGAAAGTTAGCAATGTTAGATTGACAAGTGATTCTCAGCTAGTGATTCGACAAATATCTGGACGATACCAGACGGCAGACCCATCTATGCAGAAGTACCTAAAACTTGCTAGGGAGTATGCCCAGAGGATCATAGGTATCAAGTTTCGTCACATCTGCAGAAAGGACAACAGACACGCTGATGCACTGGCCTTTATCTCTTCAATGATGACAGACCCAGATGTTCCTTCAATAGCTATTGAAAGAGTAATGCAACCATCGGTAGCAGCGCCGAGGCAAAGGGAAGTATTAACAACAAGCATTGAAGAGTCGGCGGAGACAGATTGGAGATCGCCAATACGATATTACTTGGACCGCTTAACCCTGCCAGGAAATCAAATTTTAGCTCATCAGGTTATCAGTCGCTCGGCGAATTATGAACTCCGAGATGGAATACTATATCGCCGATCATTCTCCGGACCCCTACTGCGATGTGTATCAAGAGAAGAAGGCAAAGAGTTATTAAAAGAAATCCATGAAGGAGACTGCGGAAATCACAGTGGGCAAAGAGCTTTAGCTTTGAAGGTTAGAATGCAGGGATACTACTGGCCTTGGATGAATAAAGATGCAAAAGAATATGTTCAGCGATGCAAACCATGCCAGCTGTATGGACGAAGAATTAAAGCGCCAGCAACATCTTTAAATTCGGTGCTCAGCCCTTGGCCTTTCGCCAAGTGGGGCATTGATATTATTGGACCACTAACTACAGGTTCCGGACAGCGGAAATACATTATTGTGGCGACAGATTATTTTACCAAGTGGTGTGAAGCTAAAGCTATCAGAAAGAAAACAGGGCAGGAAGTCTTCACGTTCATTTGGGAAAACATATTCTGCAGATTTGGTGTGCCGGCGGAGATATGTACAGATAATGGAAAGGAGTTAGTCGGCGACAACATAAGAAAGTTACTCGCCCATTACAGCGTCAAACTGGGAAAATCAACTCCCTTATACCCTCAGAGTAATGGCCAAGCAGAAGCCACCAACAAAACTATTGGGATGGGACTGAAGAAAAGATTGGAGAAACATAAAAAAGCGTGGTGTGAGCATTTGCACAACGTCTTGTGGTCATATAGAACTACGGTTCGAGAAGCAACTGGAGCATCTCCCTTTTTACTCACTTTTGGCGCCGAGGCAGTGCTTCCATCTGAAGTAATCCTGCCCACTACAAAGCATGAGGCATGGGAAAAGAATCTGAATACAGATCTAATCTTAGCCAAACTGGATGACTTAGAAGAGCAGCGGCTGATCGCCCTTACACACATGGAGAATTACCATCGGCGGCTGTCAAGAGAATACAACAAGCGGGTAATCCCAAGAGAATACCTACCCGGCGAGTTGGTACTTCGAGAAATTCCCCCTTCTCAACGAGAAGGATGCAGGAAATTGGAGCCTGTATGGGATGGCCCTTATGTGGTCAAAAGAATGGCTGGGCCAGGAGCGTATATACTGATTGATGAGCATGGCGTACAACTAGAGCATCCATGGAACGCCAGGTTCCTTAAGAAGTACTATCCTTGAGGGACATAATGTAAAATCCAAAGTCTTGGGCGGGCATAATACCCAAGAAATCTTATTAACTGATGTAACACAACAGCGAATAAGATCCGGGGATGTAGGTTTGCTATCATGCGCCGAACCCCGTTAACAAATTTTTGTGTCACTTGTCTTTTCCATTCACTGGGTAGTCTAACTGCAGTGATGAGTAAAGTTTAAAAGCTCAGAGAGCATAATAGCTGAGGCGAAACACTCAGCAATAAGCTATAAAAGCCACTCGCAGAGGCACAAATGCCCAAGGCAAAAAGCCATACAAAAACCCGGATCAGGTACTAAAAGGCCATGTGCCATCTCTGAAGGCATAACGCCCGAATCTATAAAATCAACTAAGAGTCAAGATCTCTTATGAAGAAAGCTTGCTTGCATTGAGTGAACGCACCTACTTGTAAGAGTTAGTCCGACCCAGGCTTAGTTGTAAGACCAGTCGTGTTACTTGTTGATCTGTAAGTGTTTGTAAGGAAATAAGGATCCCTTTTGCTGTAGCATCACATCGGCGATCCCGCGATGTGTTAATCCGTCTACGCCATAGCATCACCTCTGGCGGAAGCTATAGTGTATTAAAGTCTATGAGGGCAACCCATTCTACTTATATTAGATCGCCGACGGGCACAAGTAATGGTTACGGCTGGGGTCTAAACCTGCTGCTCCGAGAAACTGTTTAGTCAGTTGTTGAAATTGTTGGCTGTACAAGACCATGCCGTCACTCAATGGCAAGTTAAGTCTTTGAAGACAAATTGAAGCAAGCATAATAGAAGATAGCGTAAAGGCAACATTTAAAGGAAAGATTATCTATTACAAAAGCTAAGGGTAATATCCTTACAAAGCAACAATAAAAATGAAAAGAGGCAAAGTACTCGCCTTAACAAAATACAAAAGGAAAAGAGACTGTTCAGGTTTATCGAAGAGGTTTAGTTCTCGCCATCCTGCCCTGGCACCTTTTCTTCCTCCACTACCTTTTCTTCTTCTTCCGCTTCTTCTTCCGCTTCTTCTTCCTCTTCTTCTTCATGGACCACTTCTTCTTCTTCTTCTTCCTCCTCGCCGCTAGACCCGGACCCCTCGCCATCACGTTCGCAATCCACTACCTCCTTCACAGCGGAAGTTTCAGGAGCGAAAGCATACTCCGCGGGAACCTTAAGCCCCATCTCTGGAAATTTCTTGTTAACAAATTCTTGGACGGCGATAAAGTCCAGCAGGAGTAATTGTTCCTTATGCTTAACATCCTTAGCTTTGAGGTCCTTCTGGGCTTTGCTTAAATCTGCTTGAAGTCCACTCTGGATCTCGCCCAAGTATTTCACCTTGCTCTCAAGACCTGTGATTGAGGTTTGGCATTTCTTGTGATCTTGGAGCTAAAGGGTCAGTTCAACGATTCGATTGGGACATTAGCGGTGAGCTTCTACAGCCTGCTCTAACCTTTCTTCGCAACCATTGTGATGGGTAAGCTTAGCAGCCAAGTTGGAGATGGTTTCAGTACAGAGCTTGTGATCCTCAACAGTCTTTTGCTGTTTCTTCAACTCTTCTTCTAAGTGTTTGACTCGCCCTGAAAGTGAGACATAAGAGTTAGAGACTGAGGCAATATGAAGAACCTAGCGGAAGAACACCCTAGAAATCTACCTTCCAACTCGCTCACGTGCCTACAAGCACCAGTTTGGGCTTCTACAAGGAGTTGCAGATGGGATTCAAACTTAGCATTCACGGAGGAACCGGATACTGTGGCCACTTGCTGAAGTTGAGCCTTTAGTTGGCTATCCAGTTCTCTGGCTCGATCGCCATGAATCTTACAGAAATCCTTCCACCTTTGCGTTTCTTGTTCGGCAAAGTCTCTCTCAGAGATGGCAGTATTAAGGCGAGAGGCAAGCTTGTCAGCCCTCGCCTTCTCATCTAAACGTAGAGAGCTCGCTCTCATATGATCCACAATGGCGGCTTCCTTTCGCTTGTTATTAAGTTCAGCTAGGCGGCGAGCATTATCCCGCTCGCTTTCCATCCACTTTAAGTCGGCTTGGGAAACTTTGAGAAGATTATCAAGATTAACATTTAATTCGTTAACATAATTTAACTCTCGGCGGTACCACTCAATAGTCTTAGCCTGGCCGTACAACATATCGCACTTCTTAGCATTAGCCTTCGCCAAGTTATCTATCTCGGTTTCAGCTCGCTTCAGTTGTGTGTCAGAATGCTGACGGCAACCTTGGAAGGGGCAAGATCTAAGGGTTTCGGCGAAAGACTAGAAGGAAAAGAAAATTCAGTGTATAAGTTAAAGGAGAAAAATACCTTGAAGTTCTCCACGCTCAGTGGATTCTTTGAGACTAGCATTGAGTAATTTGGCTGCTTCTGCTTCTTTCGCCTTCAGCTGGTGCTCGAGGTCCTCGTTCTCACGAGTCAGGAAATTCACCATATCGACTTGCACGTCAAAGGTATCGATCAGACTCAAACAATGTTGAAATCCCTGAGGCAGAAGTGAAAGAAGAGTTCAGCAAATCTGGTCATTATAGCTAACAACAAGAACACGTTGGGAATGAGTAGTTACCGCAGCGGCCATAAAAAAAATGTTCTTGGGAAGTCAACCCTTGGGCCACAGAAGCTAAATTGGAAGAATGAGCCAAGCCTGTTGTAGCATACTTCAACATGGCCTCATAGTAGCGTGAGGCAGGGCTGTTTCTCCCTTCTTCCAAAGAAAGCAGGCGGGAAAAAGAGCCGGCTAGCATGTTCACTACCATGCCAGAATCACTCCTACTTGGTAGTCCAGAATCTCTACCGCTGAAAGGCATCCTATGGAGATTGGTGAGAGCGACAGGAGAATTAGAATGTCCAGAAGGACCAGTAAAGATGCTCCCGGCAGGAGGAATGAAGACGTTATCGCCAGATGTGGCGGGAGGAACAACAGGCTCTTGCTCAAAAGGAAATTTTGGAGGCTCTGTTATAGGTTCGGCTTCAGCCATCACTGTATCGCCGTTCTTCTCCTCAGAGATGGTTGTTAGGACTTGGTTAATAGGGGTCTTGTCCCTCGGATTGATGGGAGGCTTCTCAGAAGAGGGAGTAGTGGAACCAGAAGTTGATCGCCGAGTACGATGCAAGCTTGGCTGAGGCAGTACTGTAGCGGAAGGCTGAGGCACAGCGTCTCCAGTGTTAGCTGAGGCATCGCCTTGAGAGTTTTCGGCGGCAGCAGCATCTAGCTTGATCTTTTTCAAAGTTTGGCGGAGTTCTTCTCGAGGAGTCAGAGCGGGAGTACTCTGCAAATAAGGGGCATACTTATCAGATCTTAAAACAAGCAGAGGCAAATATAGATATATATTTTTAAAATATATGAGATATATTTTAAAAATTAGAACTCAGTATGCTTGTTTCTAGATCTTCAACTCTGCCTTTCTTAAAGTCCGGCGAGAGGAATATAGATATATATTTACTGAAAGTAAAATATTACCTGGGGGGAAGATTTCCTTTTGGTAGACTTCTTGGACTGTATCAGCCAATGACCCAGAGAATCCATTTGTATTTTGCCATCGGCGCCAATATATTGTTTTTCTTCCGCCCAGTCCAAATGGGTAAAGTCATGACCCTTGAAACGTTTATGTTCCTCGGCGAAATCTAATCGCTTGATTGTCTTTTCGGCATCACACCATCCTAACAACCAAGGGCCCCCCAGCAAGCAAGGAAGGTTGGTCCAGCCAGTTTCAGAACTCTTCCTCGCCGTGGTAGTACCTGTAACCTCCTTGGCGTCCACAGCACCAAGCATGACTTCCTCTGGCTTCTTCGCAAACTTTTTCTTGGTAACAAAGCGGTAAGCCCAAGGCTCACCCTTTACGGAGGAAGGAAGAACATCATACTGCTTAAGAAAGTTTTCAACAGTATATGCCTCTGGAGGAAATCTACCATCCTCAAACAGATCTGGATAGTTGGTTCTGTTGCTACGGCGAAGCTTCCACTCCACCAGAATGCGAATTGCATTCGCCGTGAGTTGGAAAGGACTTTTCTTTATCGCCAGGAAGAGATCACACATAAAGGTATCGGCGGGATCATATAAAGGAAATAAATCCGCCTTGCCAGCTTTAAGTGTGCCGTAAGTAGTTATGGCACCCTCACCATGTTGGTCCGGCGTTCGGAGATCTTCCAGAGTAGTAGGGGTGGTAGCTTTGGTTACCTTCTTTAAAGGCGTCAAAGTCAGAGGAGCGATGAATACTTTATCGTAAGCACAATATTCCGCCCACTTCTTCCAGGATGGGCGAGGGGGAACTTTGGTAGCAACAGGAGAGGACGGAGATTCAACTTCAGTGACCGGCGAATTGGAAATCTGAGTAGCAGGAGTGGTGGAGCTAGAAGAAGCTTGAGTAGTAGAAGCCATGAGTGGAGGAAAGATATCGAAGTAAGGGTTTAGGTGATTTACGGTGTACCGGAGAGCCAAAGTCACCGGAGAAGATGAACAAATCCGGTAGAACAGAGATGAAAAGAGATCAAGACACGATTTTCACACAGCAGAAGGAGAGAAAGGTGAAAGCAAGGTAATGGTGAGATATTTGATGGAAGAATTTGTGGAGAAACGAGGAAGATTTAGCAGTAACAGCAGCAGAAAAAGGATTAGGGTTTGAGAAGCTTTGAAAGGTTTACTCGAGTGAAGAAGAAGGAGATAAAGAGGTTTAAGGCAAAAAATTTTGGTATTTATAGGAAAAGGAGGAGTAACTGGCGCCCGGCGGTTACAAATCATGGGGAGTTAACAGAAATCGTGGGTTCAGACGGTTACAAGTCATAAAGTGAAGACGGATGCATGAAGGACACGTGGTGTAACGGAAGCTAAGAAAAGGGCATGTGGCGTAATAGAGACTTAGTGGAGATCGTGATGCGGCATTTTCGGCGAGAAGAATTTCACCCCCGGCGATCAAAGATCTTGGAGATGAAAGAGGCAAAATGTAAGGGTAGAAAATGCCTTTGCATAATAACGGCATCCTAAGGGTT
>JAJJMA010286930.1:63282-91302 GCA_023529015.1 Papaver nudicaule | reverse complement strand
TCCATCTAAGAGATAAAGGAGTTTAGAGTTTGACCCAAGTGAAATTCTGAAAGAATATCCACTAAATCCGACACCAGGAAAGTAACCAACATTGGATTCGCGTACAAGTTCGCGAAATGTTCAGCCACTTTGGAACTCAGAAGAAATCCGAGTTTCTGGTTTGCGAACCGGTTCGTGAACCGTCCGCCTGTCAGATTTCGTCAACTCTGGATTCCGCTGGAAGTTGTGGGCTTACCAGGACTTAGACGTGTGTACGTCCTCAGCTGTAATCCATGGACTCTTTGCTCAAGAGTACTCCTTTAGATTCATCCATATCCAACTAACGATTTGCAAGCAAACCATTGTAATGGACACATGGCACCGAATCTATCTCATTCATTCTTGTACGCACAGTATTTGTGGGAACAAACACTGGTCATGACACAAGGCCACGTTAGACAAGAATACGATCTCAATCGCTATTATCACTACTAAAGTAGTCGACTATATTTCGAAAGAATAGAGAAAGTAGAATAGAAGAATTTCCATAAAGTCATAACTCCTACTAACCTTTTGTCGATGAAGAATAATTGATGTCTTATTTGTCTTCACAGTCTTCGTCTTCAAGGTCTCTACTACTTTGTCTATATCCCAATTCCGAAATCAAAACTCTAGTAGGCTAAATCAAGAATTGAGTTTTGACACCTAAAACTGACAACTAGCTTGACATACCAACGCTAGTGGGTTTGACCGGACAATGCCCTAACAGATACCACACATCTTGGTTCTTAGAAGGACATAGTCCAACAGGAGTTTGTTATGCAATTGAGTAGTATATAAAACTTGTAAGCATATTGCATCGATGCTTAATGATACTACACAATATAATATGTTCTCCCCTTACTCAATACACTAACTTTTGCTTTGACATGACAAGCACATCGATTTTACTCCCCCTATGACAATGTCGTAGACAATTGTCGTAGTAGATAGAAAGATTTTACCCCCCCCCCTTACTACAAGATTTCTCCCCCTATTTGTCAAAAAAATAGACAAAAGAAAACGAAAAATAGGAATCCTCATAAAATATCAATAATCAATGTAGACAAAGGTAAACACACCTGAAACGAGAGATAAAAAGATGCAATTCTCTCACAATTTCCACAGCCGCACACCCCAAAAAGATATTACCTTGAAGCACAAGTTCAAAAGAACTCTCCCCCATAATGTGTCATTCCATAAGGAACAACGCGACGACCTTCCCAAGCAAGGATTTGGAATAAATTCTTGGGTGAATCACAATTTTATAAGTAAAATTGCAATTATGTTTTTCTTCCCTAGCCAGTTACGGTCAAATAGGAATTCAAGGTTTAATCTTCTAAATTCTCAGAGAGTTTCGGTCAACCATAGCCTTTAGAGAAAACATAAGGTTACCCCTTCCTAGTGGTTGTAAGACTAAGAATTAAAGGTACAACATTTAATCCAGCGGAGTTCAATATTGTATCCTACGAGGTTCCTCCTTATCAAAATCGTCTCCCCTTAGCCATAAGAGTCAGAAGCATGGATTATGATAGTTCTTCGTAAATTTCTTTGCCCTAAAAAGGGTGGTATGGCTAAAAAAGAAAATTTACTATTTATGCAATACATTCATATAGAATTAAGATTTTAATTTAATAACGTCTATTAATTGATGAAAAAGAAATCATGGAAGTAGCACAAGCAAATCATGCTTAAATCAAAAAGATGACTACTTCTAGCCTAGTGATTACCCAAACCCTAAGGAAAAGACAATTTTTTTTTAATAAGGAGTTAACTATGCTAAGCAAAGACTTACTTAAATATCAGAGTCAGTATCTTCTTCAGGAGCTATCGAACCTTTATTATCATCAGTCTTCAGGTGTTTGAAATTCTCTTCTAAATCATCACCATTGATCGGTGAGATAAAATCAAGGAGATTTTTCACATCGCCTTTTAGATTGGTGAGTTCATTCTTCATAATAGGTATGTCATGTTTCAGTGTTAGAAGTTTTTTTGCTGCAGTAACAAGCTGAACCTTGATGACTTCAATGTCTCGTAGAAGATATAATGCAATTTCTGCCGAGATCATTGTGTCTTTATCTTTCTTTTGATTGTCAATAGCATTGAAGCAAACAATAGTAGGTGAATATTCTTGAAACTCAAGAGGATCAACTACGTCTTCTTTGACAAATCTCTCATTCTTCCTTTTCCCATCAACACCTTTACAAGAGTTTTCTCTATCCATATTTCTCGTGTGACACTTCGAGAAAATATGTAATTGTGCTTGAAAGTGATTTCAAGTCTATAGGGTGTGATATATTTATAGGTCTCATTGAGATCAAAGGAAGTTGATACAACATTAAACTGTATAAGGAAACGAGTTTCCGAAACGAGTTCTTCTCGTTCGCGAAGATTCTGGAATATCAGTATAAGGAATTTTCATGATGATTTTAAGTCTAAGATTTTTATGAGCAAGGCTTTCCCTTTTTCATTATTTCACAAAAATAACTCAAGATGAGTGTGCATGCCTATAATGATAGAATTAATGTTTACCCAAAATATTGACAATAGACACTTGTTTAATTCCTTATGTGACCAATGAAAAAATAAGTTTAAATATCAACATCATAATATGATTTCTTCATGGCTTTTCAGCTTACTCTCGAAATTACTCTCATGGATCCTGTTCTCGACTCTTTCCTTAGGAGCCAGAGGCATTGGAGGTAGCATTTTTAAAGTGTTGATTTTCACATCGAGTCATTACATTTTGGACTCATATAGGATGTGAAAGCACATGGAAAGTTGTGCTATAAGACAATCCCTGATATTGTCAACATTTTGTGACTCAGAGTAAGAATTTTGGAGCATGACTCAACAATTTTATGTCTTATTATTGGTTTTTCAAGAAATTTCCTACAAGGTTTATTGTTTAAATACTAGGATCCCACTTTTATTCATCAAAAAGACATAATAGCACGGTAGTGAGATATGAAAGTTAAACCTTGAGGTGTACTGTCCTCTTATTGTTCAAACGAACAATTACTTCACTCTTATCTAGACAATACATGAATAAGAGTGGCGACTCATAACACTTTTAAGTGTTACCGCGAGTGTTTTCCCACTCGCCTTGTGTCATCAATCTTGTCTCCCTTTTTCCTTTTGAGAATTTATCATAGAAGTTGCTATCATTAAAGTAAGATTTAATAGTTGAGGAGTTACCTGAGGATTTCTGCTCCCTTTGACTAATGTTAATGAGATCTTTATGCTTCGAAGAACTTTGCTTTCCTTTTTCGAGGATGTCTCGAAATTGAGTAACCAATTTACTCAAGGCATCATCTTGCAGCACTTCTATTCCCTTATCTTGATTGTTGACCGAATGTATTTTCCTTTTCGGAACCCAATATTGTGTTTTTTCAACAGATTTGTTGAAGCGGTGATTTCTAGAACTCTGAGATCTTGAAAATAATTTCTTACTCTCAGTACGTTCTTTGTGAAATTGTCTAGGACGTGACCAATAATTGGGACGATTGGTCGTTTTGATATCACCGATTTCTTTGAGAATTTGATATAGTTTTTGTTTAAGATCAAGTATTCCTTTATTCTCAAAGTGTTTTCTTGATCTTGTCCGAATAGGTTTATTCGTTTTGCAAATTTGACAGATCATAGATGTATCTTCTGAATTTTTTGCGTTGATGACAGTAGTCTCAATATTTTTGGCTTTTTGCATAAGAATCGTTGCAATGTTGCCAATAGATGCAGGAATTGTTTGAAATACTAAAGATTCTTCTCTTAGGAGTGCAATCCCTCATTTCAATTCCGTTATTTTTTCACAAACCATGAGAGAGGCTGATTCATGTTTTGATTCCTCACTAGGAGTAATTTTAGGACATGAATCTGCGGTCATCATGGATATGTGATTGATAAGTCGGTTAACCTTGTGCTTAAGACGAGTAATCTCAGAGGATTGGAATTTCATGTGATTTACAAGTCAAGAGCTTTCCTTTTCAGCTTCTCTTTCAGCTTCTAAGTCAGAATCATCAGAGAGACTAAATGGTAAGGTATTTTGAAGTTTAGGCTTTGACACTTCGTTAGAAAGTGATGAAGACCCAAATTCAAACATTGAATTATCAGTGTCTTTATCTGGTGTGATTAAAGACATGATTCACGAAAGCGTCAAACACAGACAGTTACGTCTTATAAGGTGTTTTCCTGCTCTGATACCAATTGAAAAGGAGGGGATACCGAGATATACCACCAACTTTTGAATTCGTGAACCTAGTTGATTATGGCTGTTTGAACGATCTCACAAATCAATATTCAAACAACAACCTGAGTATAGTTCAGAGAACCGAACCCTAACAAGAACGTAGTTCTTGTAGATCTCAATAGAGATGGATTCACTCAAAGGTTATGAATCAACAAACTTGCAATTACTTTTATTATATAGATCAGAGACAATATAATGCGGAAGGGAAAAGTAATGCAAGACACCAGAATTTTATTAACGAGGAAACTGCAAACCAGCAGAAAAACCCCGGGACCTCGTCCAGATGTGAACACCCTCAGTATTAACGGAATACAGACGCTAGCCTACTCTCAGACTTCGAAATGGAATGTATCGAGACTGAATTAACCCTACAAGCAATTCAGCTACCAATGTGCTCCTACGTCTGTTGGCTCCCGCAGAAACCTACGTACTTGATTCCCCTAGCTGACGTCCTTTACATGCCTAGGAGTTGTTCCACTTCCCTTCGTGAAGACTAGCGGTACCCTGCCTCTAACAGGACGCCTAAAAGTATCCAAGTAATTAAACAAGAATACGATTGTGATTTCCTTTAGACTTAAAGTCAAGGTTAATGGAAATCGGTTTTACTGAATAGGGCTTATTGATCTAGCCTAAACAGTTTTACCTCATAACGCTTAACGAACTTAGTATGAAACCTAGTTCGTGAATTGCGTATGGAACTTCTAGGGTTTATGATACAAGATCTACCTTAATAAGTTTCTATCAAATCTTGGTCGTGGTAAGATTGAAAGAATTCAATCGACCCAAGATATAAGATCAAGAATCTGACTTCCGACATGTGCTTCACGATCCTCAAGTGAAGTCTTTCAATAGTCGTAGTCCAAAAGGACTTCGAGATGACGACCAACCTTTATGCAAGGATACACAGATGTATATAGGATTGAGATTGTATCTTGCAGTTGGTCATCTATTTATAGTGATCACCAAGGGAGGCTTTGCTTAAAAGTTAAGCAACCTTGAGTAGGGCTCAAGCAAGTTCCGGAACTAAAAAAGTCCATAGCTTGAATACCCATTCTCAATCTTCTTCTAACTTTGGACTAGGCCAATATTTAAAGAAGACTCAACCTTGATTGAAGGTTTGCGTCTTCTGGTCCAAAACATGTTTGAACATCGCGTGGATTAAGTAGTTGAATTCCATGGGCTAAGTAACGACAAGTCCGAGAACTAATCATTCAAGAACCGAAAACTCCATAATATGAAAGTTGAGAGTTTTCCATGGCTTATGTGTACGCGTTCACAGAGCTGTCAATTGGAGTTCAGGAGAAACCTTGAACTCATTGTACGCATTCATGAACGCGTTTATACAGACTCACTCGTTCTCAGGAATGCCTTGTGCAACATATGTACGCGTTCACCGTTGAGGTCATTTCATGAGATAATTCAACTTACTCTACCTATACATATTATCACGGTTGTGACAAATGCAAAGGCGAAGAATCCTAGAATACCTTCGGATCTTATAAACAACATCATAGACTATATATATGATAGAATGGTAAATACGAAATATGGAAAGGAAAAACCTTTATAACCTTTAGCGAGGACGTTATGATTTATCAAGTAGTAAGCTCCGGTCTTCGTCTTCAATGATCTTCGTCTCGATTACCTAAAACTATCCTAGTCTGATTTGTAGAGTAAACTTATCAAGGATTGTGTTTTTGTCATCTAAACTTGACAACTGACTTGAGATAGCAACATCAGTGGGTTCAACCGAGCAATGCTCTAACAAAAACTTAGATTTAAGTTTCAGAAATTAAAGTCAGTTTTACCAAAACCTACATTGAGGTTTCGAACTCTAAAGTCTACAAGATAAGAAAACAGGAATATGGTTTCGAAATCTAAAAGTGATATGGCATTCTAGATGTTCATATGTCGAAAATCAAATGCATGATTTCGAACTCTAGAAATCAAAGCCAAATAACAATATAGTATTTGAACTCGGAAAAGAAGTATGTCGAGTCTACACAATATAAGTGTGAGTCACGATCTCGATTACTTTAGCACATACGAATACGTACTAATCAATCTGACAGAGTCAGACAAGGTGAGTGGAGACACAATACTATGATGGATTTAATCTCGTAATACTACAGAGACAACATCATAAACTGTTATTATCCAACTTGTAGGTTTTAGGAAAAACCTTATATCACTTGGAGACGAAGAAGAAAAGAAAGCTCTAAGTAATATAGAATGTCATAACTAAAACAACAATACCGCAAGCATACCGTGGACTCATTTTTTTCGAGTCACATTGGAAAAAAGACTGTTCTGACATTCAGTGACTTAAGCCATGTCGTCGCTGCCACGTGTCCGGGTCTCATTTTATTTCTTCTTCAACAAACAGATGGAATTTTTTGCATACAGATGGCAAAAATTAAAATGGACCCCAAAGGAGAGATAAGACACATTAAAGACAAGAAATATTGGTTGGTTTTTGTATATGTGTTCACCTTGGTGTCTCAAGTGGTGTGGTACATCATATCTCCTTAACTTTTTTGATTGAGGGACCCAACAACAATTTTAAATGTGTCAAGCTTATTTAAAATGGGTTTACACTTGGCATATATTCTGTCTCATTTGGTTACAAAGGACAGAAGGGAATGAGTAATGCTACGTACCGCGGGATAATCTCCCAGATTATCCCGCCCCTCACACAAAAATAAGCCCCAATTGGGTGTGGTGGCCCCAATCACCAGGAGCAGCAGGGGTCCGATTTGTGTGTGAGAGGCGGGATAATCTGGGAGATTATCCCGCGGTACGAATAGAATTAGCGGAAGGGAATACAGTTTTTCTTTTTCAAGATGTGAAGCTTTCATCCAATACTACGTGGACATTAAGAAGTGCTTCTCCTACCAGGGTCCTGTTTGGCAGCTCCTACACAATAAAAAATGAGAGTTTGGTGGAAATCCAACTCTCACTGGCAAAATGATCAGCTGGTGTGTGAACTGTGAGTAGCTTAACCAATCATTGACAGTTCTAAATCCGTGTGTCCTCACGCATGGTTGCATGCGGAGTCGTCTGTATCTGTAAATAAGTAGAGGCGGTGTGTGAAAGTTTATCTGGTTCTAGTTTTAGATGTCGGTGTCTACTATGGTCAAGGCAGTATTTCGCGTTTTCATACGCTAACTGGTGTGCTGCATATGGGCTTTCTGGTTGTGATTATGGTTTCTTCCACTACTGCTATTAAGCCTTTTCTTGTTCTCCAATGCACACATTGGAATGTAAATATTGTTACTATCACTACTACTTTTACTTCTATCGTCACATGCACTAGTTTTGAATGGGAATGCGTCTTGGGATCAATCAACAATGCAGCTCAATTCTCACAAGTGACGGACG
The DNA here is from genome assembly GCA_023529015.1 of Papaver nudicaule. Taxonomy (NCBI): domain Eukaryota; kingdom Viridiplantae; phylum Streptophyta; class Magnoliopsida; order Ranunculales; family Papaveraceae; genus Papaver; species Papaver nudicaule. The sequence goes on along the minus strand of JAJJMA010286930.1, from coordinate 83,657 downwards.
TGGTCTTTGCAACATCCTTATTAGTATTGTTAGAGCATCTCCAATAGTGGGTGGAAAATTCCTATGTGGAGGTCTTATTTAAACCTTTATTTTGAAAGATTAATGTGGATTAACTTTGAAACTAGAAAACTATCTCCAAAAGTGGGTGCTATAACCTTTAGAATATCTTACGTGGACAAAATCTTAACCATTTAATTTAATTTAAAATAATTATTAATAGAAAATAAAATAAAATTGAGGGTCTTCCCGAAAGTCTAGTTAAGACTTTCTCTAACACCTTTTGTAGTCCATGTCATCACTCCTAAACTTCAAAACCCCACTATTGGAGATTCATTTTCAAGAATATTGGGTCTTAGATATTATGTGGCAGTAAAAATTAAGACCTCCACCCACTATTGGAGATGCTCTTATAGTTATGATTACTCTTTTTCTCAGAAGGCGGTCTTTAGAGCCCCAGAAATGTAGCTTTAGAGACATTACAGATGCAGCTAGCAGATTCCCTGCGTAGGATCCCTATTTCTGGAGGGTTACCCCCTTCAACCTTACAGGTTCAGCATACTTGTTTGGTTATTTACTTGCTTCAGGCTCAGTACTATGTTTGGTTTATGGATGTTGTCTTATCACCGATGGTCAACCTTTTACTTGTACTTGGAGGCTCTACAATCAACGCTACAATCGACCCGCTGACATATCCAGACAATTGAATCTCTTGTGGTTCTATTTTTCTTTTAACTTTTCGAATTTCATTACTTATGTAAAGGTTATCTGTATGGAGAAAGCTTCCGAGCTATCTCTTGTTGTAATCACTTTGACTCTTTTCTTATAATTAAAGTACCAATATTCAACAAAAAAAAAAAAACAACCTTTGCGGACGTGGATGTGTTATTCGGTTAATACACTTGGCTAATTAACCATGAGAGAAAAGCCTGAATAAATTGCTCCCAATATGGTTCGATTCCATCGATATCCACTCCTTCAAATGCCTCTAACCAATTACAAAAATGTCCACATTCTCCAAGGGGAACAACCTGAGACAGCGGTGGTTATTATGCTAAACTATCCAACTGTTGGGACCATACTTATGCATGAATTCACAGTTGAGAAAAAACCAATTGATAATGCAATCTTTTTTATTTATTAATAATATGTTAGATGTCTATAAACATCTCCCACATATGGCTTCTTTTCTATATATACCTGGGGTTGATTGTTAACGAATACAACAAGTTTCAAGTCTTTTTCATCTCTCAATTTCCTTCTTACCGATATCATCTGGAAATCAATTTTTAGTATTTTCTCGGTCGAATCGAAGTAATGGAAACTCGGAATTCAATGATGTTGCTATGGGGATTCATTGTAACTTGAAGTCAATAACTTTGTAACCCGCTTGTAATTGCAGATTGTATTCGAAAGAGTCGAATTATTTTCTAAAAAAAACTTGCATACGACAGAGGAAAACAAAAGTACAAAAAATAGGCTTGATTATATTTTAGGAAAGATATAACTAACTATAACCCTGATTCTGAGGTTGCAAAGTCTGGAACAAACTTTGGAACTTGGACTGTATACCTAGGATAAAAGTGTTTTGTTGGAAACTAGTTTCTAAAGTGCTACCTCTAGGAGGTAGAATTTACAAATATAACTGAAAAAGCGAAGGTACCGATGTAGAGGTATAAAATCTGCATAGAGATCTCATACCTCGCGACCATTGATTAGTACTAAGTGTAAAGGATAAACAAGATGGATCAAAACTATTCAGCGGATCGAATTAAACAAACTAAACAAGCTATTATGCACATAAAGTAGAACAATACCTTGTATTATTATATGTGAAATGAAAATTTCTTTGAGTAATTACACTAAACAGGATATGTGCTCAGGAACCAGGGGAGATCAGTGCTGTCAGGCTAACTAATTCTCTCTCAAAAGTACTCAAAGGCTAACCAAAAATGAATTCAAGCTCACTATATATAGTGCGAAATACAAAGTGGGTACATCTAATAAGACAAATCATGGGTGTCAGACTTTGTCGAGTAAGTCGGTTTATGCATCGAAGCTTTGATATATATCGAGGAGTAGTACAACTTCGATCTTAATCATCGAGCAAGGATTCCTTCTTTGGTTGCTTTCTTCCTTAAATCACACTTGAGTCCACGTCTCAATCTTCGGTAAAGTAGTGGGATCAAGGTTGAATCTTAGTCACGGTCTTGACAGTTCTCCCTTTTTTCATTAATGCCCCAACTACTATCTCTGCTTCGCCATTCCCTTCATTAACTCGAGGTTCCTTCTTTACATGTGTACGATGTTGGCTTGTTCGATTAGACATTTTATAATTCATCTGATGTGACTTCGATTCTCTTCTGTGCTTCACACGGAGGTTGTGTTATACTACTTCCTCTCTCGGATGTTGACACGTAGCCACGATGGATTTACCCCTACAACCAAAATACACCACCAACTTTTCGCGTGGTTCGTGAGTATATGGTAACATATGGACGATCTCAAAAATCAATATCCAAATCTATGAAACCTGAGGTGGATCACAAGTGATCAATTCCTATAAATCTTTATTCAAGATTTGGAATTAACTGCAGATTTAATAACGTACACCTTGTGTTGCTTTAATTATATAATCAGAGATATAATGCGGAACGTAAGGCACACAAGACGCCAGAGAGTCTTTTAACGAGGAAACTACTATCTTGTAGAAAAACCTTGGGACCTCGTTCAGATTGAACACCACACAGTATTAACTATTTACAAACACTAACCTACTATTAGGCTTCAGATTGGGATGTAGAAGAGACTGATTCCACCCTCCAAGCGAATCAGCTACTGTCGCACTCCTTACGTATTTTGGATCCCGCAAGACCCTACGCACTTGATTCCCATAGTTGACGTTAGTTACGGCCCTAGGAGTTGCTTTAACCGTTGTTAAAGGATTTTTGTACTCAAACCGTCTTTCGATAGATAATACGTAAAGAACAAAATTTTCCCTTTATATATAATCAAGGTTTTGGAAAACTTGTTTTGTGCTTTGAGGAATCGTCCACAAGGTCAGGTATCAAAAGCACAAAATTAGGATTTACACGAGAACCGTGACCTAATTGTATTCTTACAAGAACAACTAGAGAACCTAGCTATATCTTGCAGCTTTAATCTATATGTCTACCAACAAAAGCTGATATACAAAATTGATTGTATTTATCAATCTAGGGTTTACAACTTATAATCCGTGAATGGCCTTGTTGCAGAAGAGAAGGACCGTAGAATAGACAAGGATTATAATGGTTTACCTGGATACAAGTTCGAACTATCTAGAGAAGAAAGATGGTTAAACTTGTGCTTTACAATCCCCAAGTAAAGTCTTCGTAATTCTCACCCTTGTTCGTGAAGAACAACAATAGTAGAGAACAACCTTATGTACCACACGCACCAGCAGGGATGATTTGTTAAACTACATGTATGCTTATTTATAGTGAATGGTTGCTTAAAGATAAAGCTAAGATACCTTGTGCAACAAGTTAGCTAGTGACCGTGTAAACACACCCGTTACTTAACTTGCACACAACGAACCTAGACACCTTTCACATGTAGAAACATTATGAAAGGATAAGCCTTATCCCTTGACTAGGAGATATTACTAGCCTTTTCTCCCAAACAAGATTATTGTAGCAAAACCCTAATCAGAAAGGACCACGACTCACGTGTGAAAGTGGGCCGTCGTTTGTAGGAGATAGTCCACAGAAACACGACAGGAAAAACCCTAATCATACTTTCCGCGGGCGGTTCGCGAACCGCAACACTTAAAAGTGTTCCAGAAGATTTCAGAAGCTTTCCTCTCCTCTTTCCTGAATTCAGCTTTTAACACGCTTTTCAGTTTCAATAAATCACTCATAACTTCTTCGTTATACAACAAAATTAAGTTGATTTTGTATTTCCATTCACTACAACATGGGGACCTACTTAAAGGTTGTCTTAGTATAATCATATGGACCAAATCTCCTCGGGTTAATATACAAGGATGTAATTTCACCGTCATAGACATTGTTCCACATAGTGAGTTCATTACTTCGATAGATAGAGATAAAAATAACAAGAGTTCAAGGAAATTTCAATCTTTACTAACCTTTGTTGATGAATTCCTCGATGATATCTTCGTGGGTTCTTCAATCTTCATCTTCAAAGGGTGGAGATCGACTTTAAACTCAACTACCTCTATCCTAGTCCGAATTAGACATTTAGAGACTAAATCAAGAATTGTGTTTTGACATCTAAACTTGACAACTAGCTTGACATACCAACACTAGTAGGTTTGACCGAGCAATGCTCTAACAATCTCCCCCTTTGTCAATTTTAGTTACACAACCAATAAATTACATATGGATTCAAAAACAATAAAGCTTTATTCCAGATGTATCTTGATTTCTTGAATTCTTCAACGTCTCCTTTGAGTCTTGATGTGTTCTTTTAAATCTTGTTGAAAAACTCGTAGACAACACCTACAACATATCCAGCTCAAACAAGTTCGAGCTTACATAGGTAATCTCAATTAACCCACATGTTGTTTGTGCAAAGAGTAATAATCATGGCAACTTTAATTTTAGTGTATCAAAACTTTAAAGTGATTCTACTCATTATTGATATGAAGCTCCCCCTTAATCTTATACCTCTTTTTGCCAGATTGGTATTAAGCCCAATATTTACTCCCCTTTACTTGATACTTTAAAAAAGTACATAAGTAAGCAATACGATGTTCTCCCCCTATGGTTGTGAACCACAAAAACAAGAAACCATATGTATTCTCCCCCTATTTGTCACAAAATATGGCAAACCAGTTGAGACTCGGGTTTCAAGCCTATAGAGATAGTCAAGACAAGGATGTAATCACATACCAAGTCTAAGATGACATAACTAGGAAATCAGAACGAAGATTTCGAAGTTGATTCATATTTGGAGAAATATAGATACACTTATCTCCTAAATTCCACATCCATGCTCCCCACAAAGATTTTTATTAAGCGTAAGTTCATATTAGAACTCTCCCCCATGTGGTGTTATTCGGTAAAGAACAACATCAATGTCTTTGCAAGTAAGACATATACAAAGCATAATTGGACAAATAATTTCAGAAGTAAACTTGTATCCAATTTCTTTGTTGGTTCCTTTTTTATTAGCCATTTTCTAAGAAATAAGAGTACAATCACCAAAAGTTTTATCTTCTTTGAACAAGAAGGTAATACAAATTTTGTGATATCCATGACTTCGATATTCTAATCATCACTAGGATAGCAAAGAATAAAGTCATGTTAGCAATACCCATAACATGAACAAGAAGATCACGTATTGCCCTAAGATACAAAACTCGTGTTAACAAGGTTTGGTTTATTTTTAGAGTAATTAACTTTTTCACATGGAATTTCACCAATAAGTGTGAATAAAGTTTTCCTTGGAACAAAGGTCACGTTGGACCGCTTAAGATATTCTCTTTTAAGATCGAATTCTCGTGTTTATGAGTTCTAGGAGTCTCTGTTAAACATCGTGTAAATATCCGAAAATATTTACCCCAAACGGTTGGCGAACCACTTGGACTTGAGATTCAGGCCGAAAACATCGAAGCCTATTGTTCACGTACTTGTATGTGTAGAAATCGATGTTTTTAGAACTCAGGAGGAAAATATGGAGCCTTTGTTCACGAACCGGTTCGCAAACTGCCTGGCCTCAAGGTAGGGTTTAACTGGATCCGCTGGATTGAGCTAATTTCCGTACTTATATGTGGTTACATCCTGAGCTATAATCCATCATAATCAAATAGAGTATAACTCCTTAGATTCACACTTCTCCTACGTTGATTTACAAGCAAACTATTGCAGTGGAAAGTGTATTGAATCTAACTCATAACGATCCTAAAACCGTAGTACACCAAGAAAGTATACTAACACAACAAGAATGTCATGTCGGTAGGATTCACTCTTTGTTCAAAACAAAAGGCATAGACTTTGTTTGCAACTTGTATATTTAAGAACTCTTAAAACCAAGTTGAGTTAGAGAAACATGAAAGATACATATTCATATTCAAGGATTTGACAACCTTTAAACAAATGAATATTAACTTGATCAATGCCAACGACATACCTTTATGTAATCTCCAACCGGGTATGTACCCTATTGTTGTGCTTTACCTCACCGTATCAATCAAAAGGGCACTACATGGTGAGGCCACACAAGCACAATCAAGTTATGTTGGGGTGAACAATGTCTTGTTCACATTTGGTGGTTTAAACAGGATCTCCTACATTAATGAGTTTTTCACCAGAAGTAGCTTTCGGTTTAGAAATTCTTAGACTTTCCCTTTTTCCTGTTTTTCACCAGTAACCCAATCATCTCATATTGTGATTGTATCATACCAAACATTTACTTGGTTAAGTGACACAATATTTTCCATGAATTCTTTTTGGGCAGCCTCACTAGGGTGATCATTCCCTTTGGCACTTATTGCTCTACCAATATTCTTTGGTATCCACTTTCGAGTGGTTTTAGGAACAATATGATCTTTCTTCCCATCTTTCTCAACAAGATTACTTGAGAGAATTAGATTGACTATTCTTTTTCAAGTTAGTCGACTTCCAATTAGGAGTATCAGATTTCGTCTTCGCTTGTACAAAGTTGTGTTCCTTTCTATAATTATTGACGATTATGAGAGGAATTTGTAGAGCGTTTATAGGCAAAACTTGGCTTGTCATAATTTTGTTTTTTATGCCTAAAGGTTAGACGTTTACAACCTAGATCATTAGAAGAAGCTCCGTTGTTGCTAGGTTTGACTTTAATCTCTAAAACAACAGGAATAATCAAGCCATTGTCTTTTTCATTCCTTTTACGGAATCTGCAACTTCTTGCCAAGTGACCTTTATCTCCACAATAAAGGCAATGTTTAGTAACAAAGGAGTGGGATGCTCGTTGTTATCTGGACGTGCATGTTCTTTCTTTGCAGTTTGATAGACCTAGCTCTTCTTCTTGACATGTTGTGGACGTAGATCACCTTGAGGATCAGTAGTAGCCTTAGGTTGAGAAGAATCCTTAGCCTTGACAAATTTCACCTCTTTGTTAATACTTGGAGCGTTTATTCCTTCAGAGCCCAAACCTCGTGTGTCACGATGATTTTTACTCGCTCCTAACATTAAGATTAATTTGTCCGAGCTATTGTTGAACTTATTCAAGTTTTCTTTCAAACTCAAGTTCTCTTCTTCCAACCTTTTGATTTTTTCTAGAGCTTTGACTAGATCATTCTTGAATGAATCACTACTCTTAAGATTATATAGTTCGGCTGTGTCCTGATCAGAGTTCCCAGCAGCATAGGCAATGCCTGTCTTACACTCTTGATAGAAATAATCATCTGGTATATCATCAAGAGTTGCAGTGTAAGATGGATTCTCTTTTGTATCTTTAGTAGGGCAACCAGAGGATATATGCCCAAAACCAAGACACTTTAAGCATTGAACATCATCATCAATACAATTAAGTGCCTCATGAGAGGAAAATGATGTATGTTTAGATGATCCATTTTTCAGTTTTTTAAATAGATGTTGAGAGTTATCACAATGCTTAGTTCGTGATTTACTAGATTTATCATTAGATGTACTAGTACGGTTCACGAGCTCAGGAGCAGTACCTATCTATTTTCTCAAGAGATTTCTAACATGTTGTGTGTTAAGGACATAATAGAGCTTAATTCCTTTCGAAACGATCATCACACATGTCAACCCGGGAAATGTTGATTTTGTCAGAAAAGGTACAAGGAGGACTAACGGCTTTAAAATCAATTGATATATTTCGCTCATCAAAGACTTTAAGTTCACTAACAAGGTCACTTCTTGTTATAATTAAGTCTTGGATGGTATGTTTTTTTTGACTCGTATCTCGAGGGTAATGACCTCGGAATTTTGCACACATTGTCCCTTTCCGGAATAGCTTTTCCTAAGGTGTGACAAGCATTCATTATCTCAGACAATTTGTAATTAAATTCTTCGAAGGTATCATCCTCAAGCATTCAAAGGTTTTCCCAGTCAGACATAAGGTTTTGAAGCCTTGCATTCTTTTCTGCGTCATTCCCTTCGAATACAGTCCTTAATCTTTCCCAAGCCTATTGCGAGGTTTCACATGTGGCCACTTGATGGAAAAGATCAGGTGTTACTGCATGAATGATAGCGTTAAGCCCATCATAGTTTTTCTTTGCGGCAAGAGTTTCCACCTCATCATAAGCCGCAATGTCTTTGGGGACAGACTCACCTTCAACCAGAACAGTTGGCGGTGTGTATCGTCGTTCGACATAAACCCAATTTTGAAATCTCGGGCTTGCGATCTTATAGGAGTTTTCCACCATAGGTAATTAGTGCCATCAAACTTTGGTGGTACGTTACAATCTCTTACGCGTTGTTCCATAATTCACGAACTTCGATAAACACAGACAATTACGCCTTTTATGTGTTTACCGGCTCTAATACCAATTGAAAAAACGAGGGTACCGAAATACACCACCAACTTTTTGCTTGGTTCGTGAGTCTATGGTAAGATATGGACGATCTAAAAGATCAATATCTAAATCTGTGAAACCTGAGTTGATCACAAGAGATCAATTCCTATAAAGCCAAGTCTTTGTAAATCTTTATTCAAGATTTAATAACTTACAACTTGTGTTGCTTTAATTATATAATCAGAGATATAATGCCGAAAATAAAACACACAAGACACTAGAGATTTTTTTGAACGAGGAAATTACTATCTTGTAGAAAAACCTCGGGACTTCGTCCAGATTGAACACCGCACATTATTAACTGTCTACAAACACTAACCTACTATTAGACTTCTAATTGGAATGTAGAAGAGACCTATTCCACCCTCCAAAAGAATCAGCTACTGTCGCACTCCTTAGGTCTCTTGGATCCCGCAAGACCCTACGTACTTGATTCCCCTAACTGACGTCCGGTACAACCCCAGGAGTTGCTTTAACCATTGTTAAAGACTTTTTGTACTCAAACCGTCTTTCGACAGAGAATACGTTAAGAACAATTTTTTCCTTTATATATAATCAAGGTTTTGGAAAACTTGTTTTGTGCTTTGAGGAACCGTCCACAAGGTCAGGTATCAAAAGCACACAATTAGGATTTACATGAGAACCGTAACCTAATTGTATTCTTACAATAACAACTAGAGAACCTAGCGATATCTTGCAGCTTTAAGAGAAGTCTTTATAGTCGTTAGGTAAATCCCACAGAGGAACTGTTACCTAATAGAGGATGACTATACCACAACAAGCTTTCACCTAAGTGAAAAGAGTTTACGATCAATTCCACAGAGAAACTTCACGTATGCTTGATGTTTATGGTTTTCGTTCTGAAACCCTCTATTTATAGCACTCAATAAGATAGGTTGCTTAGGAATAAAACAACTAGTTACTTGTTCCACAAGTTTAGCAAGTGCCCGTATAAAACGAACCCGTTACTTGACTTGCACACAAAGAAACCTAGATTTATCTCAATTGGAAATCTTTATCATTTATCTGCCAAGTGATTTGTTAGTTCAAAATCACTTCAAGATTGATATCAACAAACCAGAGATAATCTTTATCTTATTGACACATTGATAATCGTTAGATGGACCACAGAAGATATTTTCGTGATAACCAAGTCCAACTAAGAGATAAAGGAGTCAGAGTTTAACCCATGTGAAATTCCAGAGAATATTCACTTGGACGGTTCAGGAACCGTCCTTCTGAATTCCAGCCAAATTCATCGAATCTGTGGTTCACGTACATGTACGTGTACAAATTGATGTTTTGGAACTCAGGAGTAAAATCTGGAGTCACTGTTCACGAACCGGTTCGTGAACCGCCGTTGAATTAGGGTTTAACTGGATCCGCTGGAAGTTCTGGGTTGGGCTAGTACTTAGACGTGTTATTACGCCCTCAGGTATAATCCACTGGACTCTTGCTCAAGAGTACTCCTTTAGATTCATCCATATCCTACAAGTGGTTTGCAAGCAAACCATTGCTATGGAAAAATGGTATCGAATCTATCTCACGCATCTTGTAACCTTAGTATTTATGGAACCAATACTAACATAACACATGGTTATATAGACAAGAATACGATCTCAATCGCTATTAGTATCTCTATTAAAGTAGCCGACTATTTCGAAAGATATAATAAGTAGAATAGGAGAATTTCCATAAAAGTCATAACTCCTACTAACCTTTTGTCGATGAAAAATAATTGATGTGTTCTTTGTCTTCACAGTCTTCGTCTTCAAGGTCTCTACTACTTTGTCTATATCCCAATTCCGAAATCTAAACTCTAGTAGGCTAAATCAAGAATTGTGTTTTGACACCTAAAACTGACAACTAGCTTGACATACTAACGCTAGTGGGGTTGACCGGAAAATGCCCATAACAATCTCCCCCCTTGTCAATTTTAGTGACAAAACCAATTTACATATGGATTCAAAAGATATACAATAAAGATCTAACCCAGTTGTATCTTGATTTCTTGAATTCTTCAACTTCTCCTTTGAGTCTTGATGTGTTCTTTTAACTCTTGTTGAAAAATCCGTAGACAGTATGGTATATCTCGGTATCCCCTCCTTTTCAGTTGTGACCATAAGAAAACTTGAGTTCGAAACTATGTTTGCTGGCTAACGGTGACTTGAGAATCGAGACCAATGAGTCTTGACTATGTGAGTTCTAAAAGGTCTATAATAAAGACTCTGGGGTTTCCTAAAGGTTTATGTGAACCGGTAAATATAACCTGTGCGTCAAGGATAAAAAGGTGTGATGCTAAACGTCTCTTGACCACATGGACTCTCAAGCTCGACACCAAACATTTGATTATGAATATAATATGTGCTTCTTGTTTCGAAACCTTAATTTGGTTTTGTTAAAACAAAATCTAAAGTTCGAAATCAAACTTTGGTTTTGGAAACCTTAATTTGGTTTCAGTCATATATGAATTCTAGGATTCGAAACCTAACTTTGGTTTCAGCTAAACTAAATATAGATTTTAGAACCTAAATACTGGTTATCTCAGAAAGCGTATTTCGAAGTTCAAACTCTATCGTTTTGATCTGTGCTTTGATGAATTAATGAGTTGATATTCTCAGTTTGAAGTTTGAATTTGTTCATCTTCAATGCACAACCAAGTTTGTTTGAGTCATCATCAGAAATATGGTTTATCACTCTAGTTAGTTGACACATGATTTCTGATCAATACTGTAAGTGATTAAATCGTCGTATTTATATACTACATGGTCAAATACTCGATCGAATATTCTTTTGGTGTTTTATGTGAATTCACGGATATCATTAAAGTGATTATCTACATTGGAATCGTGAATTCATGAGGAACAACATTTGCTATTACTCGTAGAATCATACACGGTACTTTCCGTGGTATATCTATATTGTATGATTCAGAATGTCCTATGAACCTACGTGTTTACTGTTTATGCCTGCGATGATAGGTTTGTGCGGAACATTAATTAGCCACATTGGACCTGATCCCACTTCCACCAAAGGATCGATCTGGCCCGTCCAGCAATGCCTAGGAAGTAATGTCGACATTATCAAAGATGATGACGACATTTGGAAGTAATACCATAAGATTTTTCGAATCCAAAGACACGGATTTCGAATTGAACTCTATCCCAGGGAGTATATTAAGTAAGCACCAAAGTCTTACGATCTTGTTTATTCTAAGGTCCTTATCAGAAGATATAAGGCCACTCAAGATTGTAGTGATTAGAACATCTCTTTATCTATTGACCTGGATTTGTCAGCAAGCCGTTTTCGGTTTATGTGCCTAACAAATAGATATTGAGTGGAATCAAGATCGTTATTTTGGATTGTTGTTTTGCAGGTACTTTGTTCTTCAAGGTCATACATACTGTACGCATCCATTATTGCTTGATTCCAACTGGGACGACAAGGTTGCTCTTTCGGGAGTTTTGGTTTCAAAACCTTGTTTGATATCTCAAGGGGTTTATTAACCAAGTAAACTTAAATATCCTCGCTCTTGGTGTGAAACGACTTCGGTGAAATATCTGTAAGTTACCAAGGATATCATCTAGTGGTTTGACCTGCCGCTATTTGGTTATTGTCCATAAGGTTGTAGTCGTCCGATTGGAGGTCGGGTAGCGATAGTCTTCACGAAGGACTGTGGAGCAACTCTTAGGGAAGACACTAAAGGACGTCTGCTTCTCTAAGGAAGTACATATGCGTGATCACCTTGCTGTGGTTGGAGGCGCAGGAATACTGAGGGGAAATCCTTGTGACTAATAGTCGTATTAGGGTCATATTGTTTACACCAACTAGTCTGAAGTCTGAGAGTAAGTGTGTTGTTGGTTTAATTCTTAAGAGTATTCAAACTGGACTAGGTCCCGAGGTTTTTCTACAAGTTTGTAGTTTCCTTGTTATATTTGACTTGTCATTTATAATTAAAGTATCGTACTTGGTTGTTGACATTGTCTTTCGTCTTGTATTGATTCCCGTTGTGTGATTCAATCAGTTTCGAAAGAGATCTTGTTGTTGAGTTCTTGATTACATGAACCGTTCAAGGTTTGACTTATAGGTTGCCTAAAACAAAAGATTGGTGGTGTACTCGGTACCCTCGTCTTTTCATAATGAATGATATAGAAATCAAAAGGAGTGAAGAAATCAGAGATGCAGATGCAATCTGTGAAGAAAAATGAATGAAATTGGTTAAGAGAAGGGTTAACTCGGAGTAAACCGATCCTCAGAGCTCTTCACTCGTATCCAAACACATTTGCAAAGGTTGGATGGTTGGTTAACTTTGATGATTTACAATAACTTTTTTTTTTTATTGAGGAGTCCCATATTGGCTTGCATTTAAAAAGCCTTGGGCGAGGTTATTGAAAGAAGACATTCATTTGCATGTGGATGATCTTGGAGGTATATATATATATCACTCATGTAAATGTTTATTATTTTTTTTTTTATGACACCCATTCATGTTGAAAAGACGAGGAACTTTTTACGGTTCGTGAACTATATGAAAAACACTTGGACGATCTAAAAAATTAATATCCAAGTGTAACCTAAGTTGATCCATATTTCAAGACATGGTCTCGATTTCAAGATCCAAATTCTAGGATCAGATCAAATGAGTGTTCATTCTCTTTTTGCTGAACGAAGATATATGCCTAGCCTTGATAAACTAAACTATTCTTCTAGTTCTGTCTGGAAAGATAGCTCTTTTAGGGAGTCACTAACGTTTCTTCCTTCTTCTTCATCCTTTTCCATTCTTTCTTGATACATTCTCGATGGATTAATAACTTACAAAGGTTTATTTTTACTTTAATTATAACAACCAAATAATTATAATGTAGAAAATAAAGTAAAGCAAGACACCAAAATTTAGTTGAAAGGAACCACAATCGAGCATAAAAGTTCTGGGACCTCGTCCAGTTTTGAACACGCATTGTACTAAGCCGCTACAAACACTAGCCTACTATCTGACTTCGGACTGGAATGTAGTTGTGGCCGAGTATAGGTTGTACTCCTATGTATCTTGGATATCGCAAGACCCTATACACTTGATTCCGTAGCTGATGCCCTTTAAAGTCATAGGAGTTTCTCTTCAGTCTTTCGTGAAGACCAGCGCCACCCTGCCTCTAACAGGAAGCCTAACAGTGACTTCATTTAGATACGGTCTAGGTAAACGTAAATCTCTTAATACTTGAAAGTGATCTAAAAGATATCGAAACTTCTAAGGATTACTCGAATAATCAATGTCGTACGAAGTTTCTATCACAATCTTGTAAATTGATTGGTCGTTCTTGAATGGCCTTATAACATAAGAGAGGAACCTTATAATAGACAAGAACTAAATCAATCAACCAAGATTACATGATGGTTTGTATAAGATATTAGATAGATCAACATTGTACCTCTACACGGCAGATTGTCTGCCTTCTAGAAAGAAAAAAAAAATACCTAGATGACCGACAATATGCCGTATAATATGAATTTATCTAGAGACTACAGATTGTGTGCCGCTTCGCTGTTGAACGATTAATGGAGTATCGTACATGGTTCACTGTGTACGAACGAGTACATGCATCACGGTGTGTTGCACTTTATTAAACGGACGAGTGGGTGTTTGGTGATAGCCTCCTTTCTTTCAAAGGAGTGCTCTCCTTCCCACAACCCTTGATCATAGATGCAGCCTTATCTCTATGAGCCTCTTAAGCCAACGACACAATACCATGAGAGATCCGGGTCGGCAAAGTTGAGGGAGGGGTACCTCCATCCGAATACAGTTGGCGCCATAAGTTTGACGGGAATTACCGAATTTCGCTTCCGATCAAAACCCAATTAAAATCCCATCACCTCTCGCGTCTCTTGGTCTTAGTGATAAGGTTTGCATTTCATTGAACATTTTAATTTCGGAATTCTGAAATTAGGGTTTGAGAGGTGTACGTTTTTCTTGCAAGGGCAATGGTCAATTTCTGTCTGCTGTTGTTTGTGCAGGAAATTTTATACAGCAAGTGATTTTCTATGTCGACGCCCTGAAGAATCGAGACGATTAAAGATATTGGATGGAATTCTTACTAAGGAATTTAGGTTAGTTGTTAATTTAATTAGGGTTTTATTTTGGAGATTTTGATATCAATTGTTGCCAACTGTTTTACATTGTCTTACAATCTGATGTAGAATAGGATTTTTATGAATGTCAGTGCCACCGATTCTTTATTGTATAAAGAAGAATTTTACTCTTTCATCCGTTCTGTACGTAATTCTTCATTTCAAATTCAATTGATTGTTTGGATTACTTGGGTTGTTAGGTTGTATCAACCATTCGGTGTTTGCTTGAGGTCGTGATGAAAGGATTTATTTTTTACTCAGTCTGACTGGTCCATGGAAGCATATGCTATTGGGTTTCTCCCATAGTAGACAATGTTGTTATATGCTCATATGTGAAGCTGAGAAAAAGAGACGATAATTTGGGGATAACTTAACTTAAAAACCTAGAAGGTTTTGTCCTTCTTTGTTTTTCAAAGTCCAGGATGCCTTCAAAATTTATGTTTTTGTTGGATCATTTTGTTAGGTTGTGTGTGTGAAATCTATTGATTATGTATGAGCTATGTATTCTAGTGAAATTTTCAACATTTGGTACATGTTTACCTAGGGGAGGTTACGCTTTTATTTTCTGCTTCTCATTGGTATGTGTGGACTGGTGCTCGTGAGTATTTCTGTTAATAGAATTCCTCTTGTTAGAAGTCATAATCACGCGGTCACGCCGTAAAAGGATGATGGTCAGAAGGTAACGTACAAATGTTTTTTGGATGAGTCCACAAAAGATGATACAATGGAGAACAGAAACGTGGTCACTGGATCGACACTCAGACAGTATAATCAGGGACTTGGGACCAATGGAAGTCAGGTTTTCCAGAAAAGCTTGACTGAACAGACTCTAAGTGTGAAGGATGAATCTTATGTATCTCCATCCCTTGTGAAACAAATAAGGCAACTTTTGAGTAGCAACAGAAATAACATTTTTGGTGTTTACTCTGGTCCATGTGGTTCCTGATTTTACTATGCAATGATATTCACTGGGAAGGATTGATGTGTAAATGATACCATATTAGTGTTATTGAATTTATGTTGCATCTTTTATGAAATTTAATATCTCACTTCTTGTTGCATATTCAATTTTATATGCTTGCAGGTAGGACGATGATAACATCCTTGTTAGGTTTGCATTAGTGGTGCGCCATTCTGCCATTTCTTAAGCATGTTAAGAAGCACTTGAGGTACAATTCTTATTCCTTTTCAATTTGTCAACATTTTTGTGCCTATGATGTTTATATGACAGGAAAATAATTGAGATGGTTTGAGGTTTTACCTAGTTCACCTATAAAAGTTCCAGAGGCTGAAACTTGGGGTTAGATAATTTTTGTAGTTCTTGCTATATGTGCTTGTCTTTGAAATAAGTTTTGGTGGACTGAGTCCTTCCCTCCATTTCTCACCCTTTTTTTCTCCCAATTTGATATGGAGTGTTACATAATTGAAAGCCAAAATTGGAACTGAACTTGTATGCTTTGGTTCAGGTCCACCTATTTAACTTAAAACACGAAATTAGCCGGTTTCCTACAATTTGGTTCCATACCATGTTTTCTTTATCAAGATATTGCCAGTCTTATGTGTGGCAAGTAGAAACCATATACCATTTTAGAGTGATCCCTTGTCTAACTGTTTTTGTCTTCAATGTAACAGGCAGCTCGGCATAGTTATAGGCACATGTGTTCGCACGAAACAATATGGACCAGTGCACACCTGCACATCTGAGATTCTTAATGAGTATGCTTTTTTTTTATCTCTACTTATTCATTGTATTTCATTTTACCAAACTCTGGTAATCCATTGATTGTGTGGTGCTGATCATTATCAATCGTTAGATCAATATGTCTATTCAGGTGTGTCCACTCTAGATAACTGTGAATATATGTCAGCGTCAGAACTCAGATCCAAGAGCACACACGCATGGTTTAGGTTTCTATGACAACCCTTTTTCTTTTTGTATTTTTCTAAGAAGGTACTGTTTATGTCCAAGAGACATCTTCTTTTTGTCCTTGTTTCACATTGGGAAAAACCTTTTCTTTCTCTTGGCATGAGGTGTTAATAGGAAAGACTTACATACTAAGTAAATATCAAACATAAACAAGATCCCTATTTTATCCACCAAGAACCATGAACTAGTATAACACATTGGACCATAGCATATGCCTACCAAAGAAACTAACATGACCAACTCCTAACTGGGTATGTGATTTTGTTTTAGGTTTATTTTCAGGATCATAATGAATGTTAGGGGCAAATGATTAAACTTTTAGTTCTCACTTCTAATTAGTAAAAGGATAAAACTCTACGCCGTTATTGTTCTAATTATAAGTAGTTTGAACTTGCAGCTGCAGAGAATGCCTCGTTGCTAATTCTAAGCTAGGGGGTGAAAAAGTGATAGCACATTAAGGTAGGGATCAAGATTTAGGGTACTCAAGGAGCAACTAACTCATAGATAAAATACCCTTAATCTTTGTTGTGGGATTTTCTTACTTCTTTTTTTATTCTTTCCTTTTACCCTGTATGCATGTCTTCTGACTTGTGTGCATGTTTTCTGCTTCAGTGATGGACAAAATCAGTAAAAGGAAATTGCAGGACAGAAGAGTGGTACCTTTTGGGTGCCTCAAAATGTCCCTACTCTATTCAACCTTCATTGTGCCTAACTGCATAAAAAATATAGATATGTAGAGAGAGAGATGGTTGTGTGACTTGTGTCTCTGGTTTTTGGTTTTGTCTAAATGAGAAACTCTGAATTCTGATCATGAAGAGAGTAAGCGGAGTCAGAAACTTAGCATTTATTACTTAATAGGCGTGGGAGGGAGCAAGCAGCATCTAGTCAGCTGCAAGCTAGGGCTAGTGATTGTACCTCAGGGGACCAGATGGTGACCTCTGATACCCTCTCTTTTGTCCCCACCTCCTTACTTTTCAAAACCCAAAAGTCTCTCCCTCTCATCCACTCTCTCATGCAGTATATATAAGACTCTGGGTTAGTCTGTTGGGTAGTAAGAAGACGAACAAGATGGCATGGAATGAGACGGTAAAACCATTAATGGCTACTGGAGTAGGAGGAGAACAAACTGTAGCATTCCTGTATGATTACAACTTCCACCCCTTTCCAGGTCGGGATTAATTTGCAAATTTTATTTGTTGTTTCTCTTTTTTCAGGTTCTTTTTTAATTTTGTACCGGTAAATGCTAACATGAGCTGATTGATCTTGCATTTCTACTAGGTCATCATCAAGCTGCAGAGATGGAAAGGACTCATCCAAGTAACAACAACAATCACAATAGTAACAGCAACAGTGACAACAACAACAGTGCCAACGATGAGAACAACAATCATGTGGAAAGAAAGAGAAGGATGAGGTGGGATCAGATAGAGTCGCTAGAGAGGAGCTTTCAGGAGGAGATAAAACTTGAACCTGAGAGGAAGATTAAGTTGGCTCAGGAACTAGGTCTTCAGCCTCGAAAAGTTGCTGTTTGGTTTCAAAACCGCCGTGCTAGGTGGAAGGCTAAACAACTAGAACGCCTTTACGATTCACTTAAACTAGAGTTCGATATTGTATGCAGAGACAAACTGAAGCTCCAAGAGGAGGTCTGTTAGTCTTTGCATCTCTGACTCATGTTTATAGATCCATGACAATCTCTCGAGATCTATCCATGACTAACCATGTTTATGAAGCTCCTAATGCGTGCACTTTTTTTATACATGTCTCAGGTTACGAAGCTGAAAACAATAGTCAACCATCAAGCTCTAATGATTCAAGGCTCCAGAGGTTCTACAGAGGTGTTGATGGAACCTGAAGAGACCGTCGAGAGCAAATCAGTTGTTATCAGCAACTCTTCAAACATGTTACAGGGAGCTACAAATTATCACCAGATTGCAGGTGATTGCAATTACTCTTTCAACCTAGATGACTATATTCAGGGTTCTCTGCCTTACATGGGAATCTTACATGGTTACCCCAACATCAACTAAACTGCTAATACGACAGTTTAGGTTTTCTTTCTCCTGGTGTAGTATTGTTATTTAAGGCCTCAACTTATATATTAACCTACTATTAACATTTTAGGCTTTGTCTGCTTCTTTCTATTTTGGGTTTTATTGCATCAGCTATAACATTACTGAAACATCTGACCGTATGTTACATACCAACTTCAAAAGATACAGATACAGAAACGGACGTGTCTGCTCTTGATGCAAAAATACACCAGGTTTTAGTGTTTTATTGCGTTGTAATGGTAAAATTCGAACTGGAAACAACTCCTCTGGCTACAATGGCATCTTAAAAGGTTGCTTCATATTATCGTAATATAGATAAGATTTGAGTTTACTGTTGTACCATTAGAATTTGGAAACGTGGACGGGAAGCATATCGATGAACTGAATTACGGCTTTGGTTGCATTTTGTCCTTCCTGTCCTCCTGCTAATTCCGACAACCCTCGAAAGACAATCACGGGCAGGCCATTCGACAAACTAGTCTGCAAAAAACCATTAATGATATCACCTTAGCAAAGACTGGAAAGGAAAGAATTGAAGAACATCATAAAACAGATACTTGCCATAACTACAGCCACACTCTCCATTTCCACAGATGATACTCCGACTCCCCATTTTATAGAGAGACCCCAAAACAATATTACTATCCTAAGGTGTGTTATAAGGGGTGTTCTAAGTGAAAACCTAATCACATAAAAACTAAAACCTAATCAACTAAATAAAACTTCATCTTCTTCTCCATATTTTCACCACCATTAACAGCACCCCCGCTGCTACCACCACCGCCGCTGCCATCACCACCGCCACTTCCACCGCCGCCAGATTTCGGTTGGGCTAAATCCAGCCGAAAATAGACTAAATCCAGACGAAAAAAAGCTAAATCTAGACGAAAATTGACTAAATCCAGACGAAAATTGGTTAAATCCAGACAAAATTTATTTTGCTAAGTTGTCACAACCAATCTAGCCGAATTTAGTGTTACAAAAAAAAAAAAAAAAACAACCGAAAAAGCAATGGCTAAATCCAGACGAAAATGGGCTAAATCCAGACGAAAATGGGCTAAATCCAGACGAAAATTGGTTAAATCCAGACGAAATTTAGTTTGCGAAGTTGTCACAACCAATCTAGCCGAATTTAGTGTCACAAAAAAAAAAAACAGCCGAAAAAGCAATGGCTAAATCCAGACGAAAATGGGCTAAATCCAGACGAAAATGAACTAAATCCAGACGAAAATTGGTTAAATCCAGACGAAATTTAGTTTACTAAGTTGTCACAACCAATCTAGTCGAATTTAGTGTTAAAAAAAAACAACCGAAAAAGCAATGGCTAAATCCAGACGAAAATGGGCTAAATCCAGACGAAAATGGACTAAATCCAGACGAAATTCAGTTTCCTAAGTTGTCACAACCGATACTTATTTTCGTCTGGATTTTGCTCAACAAATCCAACCGAAACAACATATTTTCGTCTGGAAATGTTTTACTAACCGAACCGAAAGCGCTGCCATGAATGGTTTCGTCTGGATTTTTGAAACTAACCCAACCGAAAATATGGTGGGGGTGGTGGCGGTGGTGGTGGCAGCGGCAGTGGTGGTAGCAGCGGGGGTGGTAATAGTTGTATTTTCGTCTATATTATAATTAACAATAACTTAGCTAACCTAATTAAATCAGTAATACTAATCATATCTAAATATAAGGGATGATTCCAATTACCATCAAAATATCCCTATTTTATCTCATTAGGGGA
>JAJJMA010286930.1:0-19712 GCA_023529015.1 Papaver nudicaule | reverse complement strand
CAGCAGAGTCTCAAAATTGGTGGAACTGTGTGTGAGAAGGCAAGGAGAAAACGCTCCAGAAAGCATCAAAAATTGACAAAAAGAAGTGTCACAGAAAAAACCCTAATTTTGCAACATTCATAACTGTTGCAAAGAAAAGTGTAGCAAAAGCATAGGTGTTCGTGGTTTGTAACACATACTTGTGTTGAGAAAGAAGCGTTGCAAAAAGTTTTGCAAAACAGAAAAAAAAAAAATCGCCGGCGGACCGAGCCGGCGGACAATGCCGGCGGACGAAGCCGGCGGACCATGCCGGTGGCCAGACGGGGCATATTGCCAATACTTTTCCGTCCTTGTCCATTTGGCCCAGGGCATTTTTTCAAAGTATTTTCGGACTAAGGCATTTTTGCCAAAGTCTTTTCATACCAGGGTATTTTGACAAAGTCTTTTTGTACGAGGGCATTGAGCCAAAGTCTTTTCGGCCTAGGGCGTTTTCCCAAAGTCTTTTGGGCAAGTCCATTTGGCCCAATTCAGTTTTTTCTTCCGTATCGCCAAGTCATCTATCTTACGCGCGCCACCGCTCAATCTACTTTCGATGTATCTTCTCCATTATATGTCCGATTTGAGTGATTTTTAGCTCGCTGGTTTCGTCTTTCGATCCTCTACGCCATGAATGGTAAAAATTTCTGATTTTGAAGAATTTTTGCTAGAGTTTTGAGCATTAGAACTACTGTCAGTCGAGGTTCGACTCCTGGCAGTGCAAGCTCACTTCCATCTGCTGCCAGTCGAGGTCCGACTCCTGGTGTTGATGGTGGTTTTTGGCGACGAGGTCACAGGAGTAATTTCGCATCAATTCCTGGCGTCCTGGAATAGCTCGAGATAAGGTATGAATTTATTTTTACAGTACACTACGCCACAGGGGCCTGTTTGTAACGCTTATAGACGTTGCGCAGAATTAAAGCAACGTCTATTAGCTTTGCGAATACGGCGTCACAAATTTTTCGTGACGTCTATTAACGTTGCTCTAATTAATTAAAGCAACGGAAGTAACGTTGCATCTTCCGTTGCACTTTTTTATTTAAAGCAACGTAAGTAACGTTGCAGAATTTATTTAGAGCAACATTTTCTGTAATTTAGGCAACGCCTATAAACGTTGCGGATTTTTTAATTAAAATTAAAAAAAAATGTAATACCGTATAAAAAAATACCGTATAAAAAAAATACCAAATATTATATTTTATATATTCCTGTATTATAAAAATTGCATTTCAAATTCCAGTATTATTACAAAAAATTAAGAATCTATGACATCTAAAAAATACTTGGTATTTCAAACTATCAAAATCTAAACTTCTATAAAATTATCAAAATCCAAACTTCTATAAAACTAGAATCTAACTCACACTAGATGTACTAACACACCTAATATGAGAAAATGTGTAAAGACTATATACTCACATCACCAGGTGGAGCTGATTGTAAAGCTAAAAGAGTAACTGCTGCAGAATGGTAATCCAACAAGACCTGATGAGCTGATTCCTCCAATTTCTCCTGAAAATGCAGAGTTCTTTCTGTGAGAACTGAAGCTAGAAAGAGAAACGCATACAGCAACAATGATAAACAAGAATATCGCAAAGACAAATAAATTCCAATCGTTTTTAGATTATTCACATTGAAAGACACTAAGAACAATTACACCCATTTTCTCCATTTTCCAGAAGAGCTCCAGTTTTTTATCCCTATGAAAATATGCCTAAAGAAACTTCAATTGACAAGACATGTAGATTGCAAAATTTGTAAGAAGTGGAAGAAAGTGAACCAATTTAGATATAACTACCTATGAAAATAATAACATTCGTACATCTTTCTCCAATCGATTATATTCATGTGTCATGGCTGGCATTTCTGAAA
Organism: Papaver nudicaule; assembly: GCA_023529015.1. Lineage (NCBI taxonomy): Eukaryota > Viridiplantae > Streptophyta > Magnoliopsida > Ranunculales > Papaveraceae > Papaver > Papaver nudicaule. The sequence goes on along the minus strand of JAJJMA010286930.1, from coordinate 17,825 downwards.
TGGTATATTCAGATATCTGCAAAAGTAACCAACTTCAACAATTCAGAAAACGAGAATGGCACAGTATAAGTAACTTTATGAACACTAGTGCTTTGTCTTTTAAGCATTAGGACAGAGTAATTCACTAGTTTGACAAGCACATATAACTCAGATAGGCTCCCTTCGAGTAGTCACCTACTGCATTCCATTGGATTATATAAAAAAAAGTAACAGACACATGAATTTTTGAAAGGGAAGACAAAAATAATAAGGTGCCTTTTGTCAGCAACCAAGACTTAGTACTACAACAAGAATCAGAGTTGATGTGCTTCTGTTAATTCAACTGAACCCAAGTTATCTTGCCTTAAGCAGTTGATACTAAACACACAAAAGCTAAATCCAATTTCAACTGGAATTCTAGAAAAAGCAAGAATCTGACAACACATTTTATCTTTGATTTCCTCTGTTCACACATAATATATTACTTTCATTTGTGGGTTATGAACTACTGGTCATAGGAGGATTATTGAATTTCCACAGGTTCTCCATAAGAAGGCGATGAGCGATGCACTTACAAGATTTGATTTAATGGTTGCACATCCATCCAAAAAGGCAATTTCATCACTGCCACGTCTTAGTAAAGAGTCAGTTTGTAGTATTCCCTACAAAGCAATCGAACCAAAACTGAGAGTTGAGACTTTGGATAAGCGTTGGTAAACATCCTTTAGTATGTAAGCGGCATCACCATCTCATATAGGAAAGATGAATAGATATGTAGTGTATCAATCTATAACAAGTCTACAAAACCAACATGTTGTTAACAGTTTTTTAATTAATAATAAAAACTTACCTCCTCTATGTTATGCAAAAAGTGGTTTCTCCCAACAAATTGTACAGTTCCACGACATTGGGGACAGAGAACTCGAGGGTGTTTCTCAAGAGACCTTCTCAACCACTCGGAAAAACACCCATTGCTAAAACAAAGGAAACAAGAACATATTGTATTAGATTTTACAAAAACCAAACTGCAAATGATGCCAAAGACGATATAAAACGTACCAAAAATTGTGAAGACAAGGGGCAGCAGTTACAACATCATGCCATACGTTTAGGCAAATACAACATTTTGCATGCTCAACATCTACAGATATCTGGCAAAGTAAAACAAACATAATTGATAACTCTCTTTCATTAAAGCAGAAGATAGTTCAAATACTTGGATGCAATATGCTGTCACCTTTAACTTCTCGCAGTTTTCTGGAGATGGAATCAAACTGAACCTGTAAGTCAAGTGCCCTGCAAAATCAATTAAATGACACATGATCCACGGAGATGATGTATCCTCTTGCAACAATATTATTCAGAGCGATAACCTAGTCTCAAGTCATCGAACATACAAACATATCAAAAGTCGATTAGATTAACAACATATCCTCGTATCCCTGATCCTCTTGTGTGACAAACCAATCGATTCATAAACGTTGTCTTCCCACTACCTATAAACAAACAAAAAATTCACAACTCCAATTGATTCATAATGTCGTTTTACACACAACACATAGCATTTCGACGAACTAGGGGTACATACCTGCCATTCCAACAACAATGATGATAACAGGCTTCTTAAAAGTAGTAGTCTCATCGATTGCAAGATTCTCCATTGTATTCAACAGAATATCCTCACCCTCTTTCCCCTTATCAGACTACAGTAAAGACCAAAAATCCTAAATAAGGATTCATGGTTCAGCTTATAAGGGCAAAGTAAACAAAAGAAAAGCGGGTTTTACCTGAGTGTCAGCAGAATCAGTCTGCATCAATACAGGTTCCTCCACTGGCTTTGAGTCAGAATCCATCTCCATTCTTTTCAATCTTTGAGAGTTTTCCCCTTCTACACAGGAAAAATTAAGAAACTCATAAATCAAAATGGGTTTTCATCCAAATACGAGTAAAATCAAAAAACCTAGAAATTTTTTAGAATGGGTTTCAGATCTAAAAGGAGATTCGAAATTGCAGAAAATTAAAAACCCTAATTAAATTTTTATGGGAAAATCAGATCTAAAAGGAAATTCGAAAAACACACACAAAAAAAATATAGATTCCTGAATCCTGAAATTACAGTGATTATGAACGGAAAGGAGGAGAAATTGGGGTTTAGATGAAAGATAGAAAGATCTAGGTTTTAATTTGGGTTTGATTGTGAGAAAGAAGTTATGAGGTTCGAGTTTACAAAATATAGCTTTTGATTTTCGCTGGATTGGACTTGATTTCAAAAGATCTCAGCTTAAAGAAGAAGAGATTTTTTTTTTGAAGTTAGAAGAAGAGACGAAGGAAAGAAGGGATACGCAGGTGGGAGGGGGAAGAGATAAGGAAAAAGAATGGGAAAATAGATAAGTAGAGGAAAACCTATTTTCCAGTAAAAACACAAATTAACCCCTACATATGCAACGTTAGTCAACGTTGCCATAACGTTGCTTAATTAATTTTTAATAATTTCTATTTGGAGCAACGTTAAAAAAAATTGCGCAACGTTATTTAACGTTGCCACATGGGCAACGGCTATTAACGTTGCAGATGCGAAAAAAAAAAACGTTGGGAATCAGGCCCTGTGGCGTAGTGTCTCGGGAACATGCAGAACGTGTCACTGTAACGTTACTTCAAAGGCATAATGGGGCACGTGTCACGAAGACGGTTTTGAAGCGGAATTTCCTTCCCTAGCATTTTCAACACTAGGGAAGGAAAGAGGCAAATTGTAGGGGGTAAAAGCTACGAAGAACGCTCGACAAAGCTCTCGATAAGAGAAGATAAGACTCGGGCCATAAACAGAGGAACGGGGCGTGACAGTTAGGAAGATATCGAAAGAGTAGCCAGGAGTTGGATACTTCACAAGAAAAGGGAGAACCTCGAGACAATATTGGATATATCGAAGGAAAGGTGCCGAGGACAACAAGGAATCTCGAAGACATATCGAATAGGAACCGCCTTACTCGACAAAGTCTGACACCACCACCATTGAGTCGTTTGTCTTATTAGCAGTAATCCACTTTCAACTTCTCTTATATAAGGCGGACTCGAGAGCCATTGTAAGGGTTGGAATTTTTGTGTAGCCTAAGGCGTGTGAGAGGGATTAGGTTAGTATCTCCTCAGGTCTTTGGAGCATAATTCCCATGTATTGTAATACCACCAAGTTAGCAATTCAATAGTTATAAAACATGTTTCTCATTTATTTGCATACGAATTCATCTCTCGATATATGCTGTTTAATCTCGTAATCATTTTGGCTTGAAGTAATGTATTCTAATCGTGGTCTGTCGTAGAGTTTCATGGCTGTTAGGTATAAAGTCTCTATGCAGATTTTGTACTAACACAATCTCACTTACATTTAGCTAATACAAGTATTTGCTAATCAATCCGACAGAGTAAGACTAGGTAAGTAGAGACACAATACTGTGATGGATTAAATCTCGTAGTACTACCAAGACAACATCACACTGCTATATCTAACTCGGAGGTTTTAAGAAAAATCTTATATTACTTAGAGACGGAGAAGAAAATAAAGCTCTAAGCAATATTGGAACGTAATAACTACAATACTAATACAACAAGTGGTAACGCTGAGTTATCATAAGACACACTGATCACAAGTGATCAAGTCATAACGTAAATCTCAAGCTGAGAGTTATGTTTATGTCTTATGTAGCACAAGTGTAAAAGATAATAGAATCGCGTTATTTAGATTCACTAACCTGTTGAATGATGAAGCCGGATGTCTTCGTTTGATCTTCAGTCTTTCTTCAACTCTTCAATCAGTGATTCCAAATCCTACCAAAATCTTCCACAACCTAAAGCTAACTCACTCAAGACTTTACCTAATGTGTGTTGTTTAGCGCTCGAGTTTTGATCACTAAATTTGACAACTAAGCTTGACATATCAACACTTAATGAGGTTGACCGAACCATGCTCTAACAAGTATTCTTTCCATAAGGTTTGTATAAACATCCTATATAGTATGGTCAGAGTTATACTACTTATGCTTATGAATACCAAGCTTTACTTTACTGTCCATGGTTACACTATCTTTGTGCTAATCGATTAGTCCTCTCGCATGGAGTTCCCGCTCTAGAGACTTGTATAATCCCGTGGTTTCGATGATTCTCCATATGGCCGTGTAGTGCAAAGTACTTAAGCAGATTTTGTACACACACACTTCCAGCCATTCAGCCGCCGGAGCATGGAGAAGAATTGAGAATTACCTTGCAGCCACTTCTTCAGCCGTCAGTGCAGTACTTGTGCGAAGTAAAGGAGGAGAGACGCCAATCTACTACAATAGCCGAACTTTACAATTTGCTGAGAAAAATTATACTAAAATAGAACAACTCATTTTAGCCTTGGTGTTTGTTGCTCGACGACTCCGCCCCTACTTTCATGCCCATCCTATCACTGTGTTAACAAAAACCCTTATTGAATCTATTTTGCATAATTCACAAAGAGCAGGGCGAATTGCTAAATGAAATGCCCAGATATAAGAAAGTGAAGATATTCCATTCATGGAGGATGACCCAGAAAATGAGGAGCAAGAGCTTCTGAAAAGAGACCCAAATCAGTGGGAGGTGTATGTGGATGAATCAGCTCACAGAGAGGGAAAAGGTATTGGCATAGTTTTTACATCACCAAAAGGAGCTAGGATAGTTCATTCGCTCAGGTTAGAGTTCCCAGCGACAAATAATGAAGCAGAATATGAAGCTATAATTCATGCTATGCGACTCATCATTGAAATGGACATCAGAAACGTTCGCCTAACTAGTGACTCCTAGTTGGTTATTCGGCAAATCTCCAGAAAAGATAACAGGCACGCTGATGCTCTTTCATTCATTTCATTTATGATGACAAATCCAGAAATTACATCTATAGCAATTGAACGTGTAAGAATGTCATCAGTTGAAGAAAGGGAACAGAGAGAAGTACTAGCAATGGACGTGGAAGAATCAGCAGAGACAGATTGGCGAACCCCAATCAAATATTATCTAGATCACCTTACTGCACCAGGAAAAAAGACTCTAGTACACCAAGTAATCAACAGACCGGCGAACTATGAGTTAAGAGATGGAATAATATCGAAGTTCATTTTCTGGACCCTTACTAAGGTGTGTGTCAAGGGAAGAAGGAAAGAGGCTGCTAAAGGAAATCCACGAAGGAGATTGCGGGAATCACAGCGGTCAGCGAGCCTTAGCTCTAAAAGTAAGAATGCAGGGATATTATTGGCCCTGGATGAACGGTGATGCTACAGATTATGCTCGGCGATGTAAAAATATGAAATCTTTGGAAGAAGGATTAAAGCCCCGGCGATGTCATTAAATTCAGTTCTCAGTTCTTGGCCCTTCGCCAAGTGGGGGATTGATATTGTAGGACCGCTGACTCCAGGATCAGGGCAGAGGAAATATATCATAGTGGCAACTGATTATTGTACTAAGTGGTGTGAAGCTAAGACTTTAAGGCAGAAAATAGGAAAAGAAGTATTTGTGTTCATTTGGGAGAATATATTCTGCAGGTTCGGCGTACCAGCAGAAATCTGTACTGACAATGAAAAAGAGTTAGTCGGCGAAAATATCTAGAACTTATTGGCTACATATGGCGTGAAGTTGGGAAAATCAACTCCAATATACCCGCAAAGCAACGTGCAGGCGGAAGCAACAATTAAGACCATTGGAATGGGGTTGAAGAAGCGAGTGGAACCACATAAGAAAGCCTGGTGTGAACATTTGCATAATGTCTTGTGGTCTTACAGGACGACTGTTAGAGAGACAACGGGAGCTTCGCCTTTCCTTCTCACATTTGGTACAGAGGCTGTGCTACCCTCAGAAGTTATACTGCCGACTACAAGGCACGAGGCATGGGAATAGAACTTGAATGCTGATTTGATCTTGGAAAAGATGGATGATTTGGAAGAACAACGACTAATCGCTCTGACTCATATGGAGAACTACCATCGACGACTGTCCAGAGAATACAATAAGTGCGTTATTCCCAGAGAATATCAACCAAACGACCTTGTGTTGCGAGAAATCCCGCCTTACCAGTTAAAATGATGCAGGAAGTTAGAGCCAACGTGGGAAGTCCCTTTCATTGTCAAGCGTGCAGCAGAGAGTGGAGCTTATATACTATTAGATGAGCATGGCAAAGAATTAGAACATCCTTGGAATACCAAGTTTATCAAAAGATATTATCCTTGAAGCCATATGTAAAATTCGAAGTCTTGGGCGTGCATAATGCAGAGACTGGACGAGAGGTACTACAGGTCCTGCAGAGCGACTCTAAGAAGATCAGATCGTAAGTACCGAAGTCCAAATAGGCGTCAATGGCTGCGGATACAGAACCTGACATGACTTTGAGGCGGTTAAGAAACAGCGGAGACTGCCATAAAGACTACGAGGTTATGTCATCCAGAAGGCGGTAATGCGAGCGTAACAATCGGATCTAAGATATTTGTCTGATTTAATTACTAATTTACCCTTTAACTTGTATTCCCGTCGTCTATAAAAGGGCAGCCATGCCTCATCTGTAAGCTAAGAACTTCATGAATGAGAAAACAGACTAGACTCTTTCTCTCTCAATTATCTCTCTTTACTTTATTGTTAGTATTAGCAATTGAAGCAAATTAGTTTTACCACATTCTCGATCAAGTAGATTCAAACTGTTAGAGCATGGCTCGGTCAACCTCGCTAAGTGTTAGTATGTCAAGCTTAGTTTTCAACTTTAGTGATCAAAACTCGACCGCTAAACAACACACAATTAGGTGAAGTCATGTGAGAGTTAGCTTTAGGTTGTGGAAGATTTTGGTAGGATTTAGAATCAGTACTAGTTGAAGAGTTGAAGAAAGACTGAAGATCAAATGAAGACATCCGGCTTCATCATTTAACATGTTAGTGAATCTAAATAACGCGATTCCGTTATCTTTTACACTTGTGCTACAAAAGACATAAACATAACTCTCAGCTTGAGCTTTACGTTATGACTTGATCACTTGTGATCAGTGTGTCTTATGATAACTCCGCTTTACCACTTGTGGTATTAGTGTGGTAGTTATGACGTTCCAATATTGCTTAGAGCTTTCTTTTCTTCTCTGACGTCTTTAAGTTAATATAAAGGTTTTTCCTAAAACCTTTTCGAGTTGGATATAGCAATGAGATGTTATCTCGGTAGTACTACGGGATTTGATCCATCACAGTATTATGTCTCTTCTTACCTAGTATGGCTCTGTCGGATTGATTGCATATATTTATATGAGACAATGTAAGAGAGATTGTGACTCACACTTATGCTGTGTAGACTCGAAATACTGTTTTTTCTGAGATTCGAATATGACGTCCTGGTTTGGCTCTGAACTCTGAGTTCTGAATCATTAATTTGATTATGTATATGAACATCTTGTATGCCATATCTCACTTCTGGATTCCGAAACCATATTTGTGTATCTCAACTTATGAATTTCAATGTTCGAAACCTCAATGTAGGTTTTGGTAAAACTGACGTTGATTTCGAAACCATAGTCTGGTTTTCGCATTCATAAGCTATTGGTCCGAAACTTAAATATTGTGACCAATGAGATATAACAGATTCGAAACTATGTTTGTGTGGCTGACAATGACTTGAGAATCAAGGCCAATGTGTCTTGACCATGTGAGATCTAAAAGGTCGAAAAGACCCTGGGGTTTCCTAAAGGTTTATGTGAACCTGGAAATATATTCCTGTGCGTCGAGGCTAAAAAGGTGTGATGCTGAAACGGTTCTCGACCACATGGACTCTCAAGTTCGAAACCAAACATTTGTGAAGAATTTAATATGTGTTTCTTGTTTCGAAACCTTAACCAAAGTTTTGTTAAACAGAATCTAGATTTCGAAACCAAGCTTTAGGTTTCGCTATATGGAAACTTGATTTGGGAACCTAAATATGGTTCTGGTCATATATAATGACTTTAGGTTCCGAAACCCTTAATTGGTTTCTGCCAAAACAGATGTACGTTTCGAAACCATAATATGGTTGACTCAGAATGCGTAACTTCGAAGTTCAAACTCTACATTTTTGATTTGTGCGTCAACGAATTAATGGGTTTGATATTCTCGGTTTGAAATTTGAATTCGTTCATCTTCAATGTACAACTAAGTGGGATTGAGTCATCATCTGAGATATGGTTAGTCGCTCTAGTTAGTGGACACATGATTTCGGATCAATATTGTACGTGATTAAATCTTCGTATGCTTTACTACTTGATCAAATATTCATTTGATTATTCATTTGATGTTTTGATTTGAATTCTTGGATATCATTAACGTGACATCTATATTGGAATCAAGAATTCATGAGATTTAAATAAGACTTATAAAAGCATTCGAAGGTCGAGGTAATTACCAAATCATTCTTATCTCCTACTTTACGTTTATGAGTGCGATATTTGAGCAAAGGATATGTTGCCAAGTCGTTTTTGGAAGGAATGGCGCATACTTCTTTAGGGAGAGCCATGAAGTCCTTACATAACTTTATTTGGCCATCCCAAAATTGCCTGCCCGCTTCGGTGAATGATGGTATTCTTTGCCCTGAGAGAAATAACACGGGACTGAGCACCTTAGTACGGAGATCCTGCATATTCTTTGGAGAAGCGCCTCGCTGCATCGGAATATCCTGGTCAAAGCCCATCTGACGAGCTCCTCGGTCAATGTTATATGCTTTGGTGACATAGCGCCCTGCTTCATTGATGCCAATAAGGTAACTACTGCAACAACTTATCATAAAGATTTTCTCAGCTTCAGTAGGAAATCCGTTTGCAACAAGAACTTTCGCTGGAACATTGGGCGGAACATCACCAAAAGATCGAAGCTGAGCTACACCTTCAGGGATCAAGGTCCATGGACGAAAAACTATCTTTTTTTCATCGTCCATGAACGTGATGAAATCCTTTGAAGTGGGTTTATTCATCCAGCGGACAATTCGAGCATCATGGGATGAAGATTTGTCCTTAGAAGACAGGTTTGGGGCATAATCAGGATAATGCTCATACAACCAAGCTTGTATGAAGTTGGTTGATATGAATGTCTCAATCTTAGCAGCGCCATTTGAAAGTTTCATACTTGCAGACAAGACAGAAAGTTGAACATACAGAGTACCAAGAAACAATGAGCCAATGGGTACAGGAATACCTTGGGCCAATCTTATGGCATGGGGGATGAACCTGGGTTTCAACTCCTTGTAACCATGAAGATTCTCAAAGACGTCTTTTGATAGCCAAAGCAAGAGGAATGCAGCAACGTGCAGTGATGAAGAACAACTATTACTGGGTTGTGACCAGTGAGCCATCCATGAAGCATAAGCATCCCCATTCTTGTTCAGAGTCTCAGCAACGCTGCTTAGCTGAGCTTGCATCTTCTTTTCATCCACATTCAGAATAATGTTGAACTCTCCATTAATTGGGAGTCTCAGTAGTGCTGCTACATCTTCTAACGAAATTACGAGCTCTCCCCATGCGAATATGAACGAGTTTGTGCCATCACACCAACGGGATAGAAGAGCCGCCAAAGCACGTTTGTCCCTGATTACGAAGGAGGCATTCGAACTCTTTACAGCATAGAAAATTCCAGCACTCTCTAAAGTCTTCTTAACGTCTGGGATATTGAGCATTGTCTGGGAATACAAAGACCATGAATCGATTTGTCTCTGGGGAGAACGGTAGACAATACTGGAAGCACTGAAATCGCCTCTCTGCAGGCAAAAACGAATCACCAGTGATGGGTTGATAATCATTGGAGAGCTAGGATTTCTTGGAAGGATTTTAGCTTGGTCTTGGGAGACTGTAGCTCGAGTTAAACTTGCCAAACGAATTTCAAACTCGTCATTGGTGTGAGGGATATCTTTTCCAGCTGTGGTGGACGTGACTTCTTCATCGGCACAAGAAGAATTACGGGATTCATTGTCAGCCATCTTGATCTCCCAGTTTACAGAATGTTGTGTTTATGAGAAAAGGGAGAATAAACTCAAGAGGAAAAGGCAAGCTTCACGATACAAACAAAGAAGAAGATAATATTCACGCAAAAAAATCTGTACGTGATATATATATGCATATATATCACACGCACGGTTTGTGAAAAATCCTAACCTGATTAGGATTGGATATTACTTGAGCGGGCTTCGTCTTTAGGCCCTGTTTGGACTCCATGTTCATGGATAAGGCTTCTATGCGGATGTAGCTGGCCCATCAACCTGGTGCTCACCCTGGAACACTCAAGGTTCCATGCTGCGCAGGGGACTTAATGTTGATGGTGGTTTTTGGCGACGAGGTCACAGGAGTAATTTCGCATCAATTCCTGGCGTCCTGGAATAGCTCGAGATAAGTATGAATTTATTTTTACAGTAGGGATAAGATATTTGGTTGCTATTAGCCATATTTTGATATCTCGCGACCCTAGCCTAGTAGCATGGTCCACATCCCTGACCTACGTATTAAAATACCTATGCATGCGCATTAGCCTAGCTCATGCTCGAGCCAAAACCCTAGGTGCTTCACGCCACTCCATGGCATACCTTAGGAGTCGCGGCATTGACTATGCCAAAACTTTGGCCATGCTTGAAACCCTAGGAGTACACGGTATTAGCAATGCCTAAACGTGGCAAGGCCTAAACCTTGGCCACACCAAAACCTTAGCAAGGCCTAAACCTTGGCCACGCCAAGAACTTGGCCACGCCTAAACCTTGTTCATGCCAAAACCTTGGCCACGCCTAAACTTTGGCCAAGCCTAAAGTTTGGCCACGCCTAAATCTTTGGGTACCCACGGCATTGGCCATGCCTCATCTTTGGATGCCCATGGTATTGGCCGCGCCTAACTCCTGGAGGCCCGTGGCATTGGCTTTGCCTCTTCTTTGGGTGCCCACGCATCCTCCCTTGGCATGAGTTTGGACGCCCATGGCTGTCCCCTCCTTTAGTTTTTGGGTGTCCATACTTATGGCTCGCCTTAATCTTTGGATGCCCATGGCATCACCCTTGCTCAACTCTTGGGGGTCCAAGATTATGCCTTGGCCAAATATTGGAGGCCTCATAATCATGCTTAGCCTAATTTATGGGGGCCTTATAGTTGGCTCTCGCCTAATTCATGGGGGTCTTATTGTTTTCCCTCGCTTGTGCTTATGGAGGTCCATGATTGTTCTCTTCCTCTCACGGCTAGCCTTGCCTCCTTTGAGCTAGGGTTCACCTATTCCTAGCCTCCCCTATTTATGGGCCTCACTGATCCAAATCCTAGAGGATTATGGATTTTATTAAGTCCATAATACTCTAGTTTCCTAATCAAATTCGGAAATCTGGCAGTTCAGCTCACGTATTTCTTCATGGCGTGATTTTTACAGCCCAATCCGTGAGGAATTAGAAGGCGCTTCCTTCACGAAATATTTTCCTCTGTGAATTTCCTATAACATACTAAAAATTCAGATTTTTATCTAATATAGGCTGGCCTGGGCGATTTTACCAATGGACAACATGCAAACTGTATAGAAATCTGAAAATAACATAAATGTTATGGCTTGTCCTTCGTGTTCTATGCCTAACTTCTTAATAAGATTATTATACCATGCAATATGGCTTATTATAATTATTGTGGCCTATCTTTAGGTCTTATATTGGCAATGCTTATGCATTCTTAATGATGGCTACGCCGTGATAGCATCATTCGTCTGTTTTTCCTGATTATGGACATGCTTCCATAAATCAGTGCTATAATTCTTAAGCATGGCTCATGGCTATGACTTATATTATTTTGGGCATTCATAAGTCTTTATTATCCATGGAATTGGTGCATTACATGCCACAAACTAATTTCCCTTATTTATGGCAAACCAAAAGTCGTATTTATTTGACTATTGCCACAGAGAGTTGCTGAAATCCTCTCGGTCTAATTGGCGATTGCATAGCTCAATCCTTAGACTTATCTTATCTAATGGCGGTTGCTAGCTCAACCCTTAGATGACTTATCTTATCTTATCTAAATGGCGGTTGCTAGCTCAACCCTTAGATTTATTGGTTTAAACGGCGATTGCCCGGCTCAATCCTTAAACCAAATCTTAAAGAGATATTCAAAGCTTATCGCTTAATCTCTATCTTATCGCAAAGTCCTAAGCTTATCAGTAATTGATACGACTTGCACTAGTCAACTTTGACTTAACAAATAAACAAATATTTAACAAATCTTACGAGAATCAAGATTTAGTTACATGGGGGGATATTCTTTTAGGGTTTTGGTTTGGCGGTCTACGGCACGTGTGATTGCAACGGCTCAATCACTTAACGGGAAAGATAACTAGGTCGTGTGAACGTTGCTGAGAAGGTGGGATAAGGTAGTGGGTTGTTAGTCTTCCCTAATATTAGGCGCAAGACTCTTAACAACTGACCCCACTCTTTCCTCACTCCCACTCTTCCACTTCTTCCACTTCTTACGAGATCAATTGAGAATATGTTGCTATAAATAGGTCACTCGACCAGTTGAGGAAATCATCTCGATATCTCAATCTCATCCAAAAACAGATAAGTTCAACAAGTTCAGTGCAAGTATAATCAAGTCTATCTTATCGATAATTGATTAACTCTTCTCATTCAGCATTTATTATCTAGTGAGAACTGAATATTCATCCTTATCTTGCAATATTCTCTGATCTCATCTTTCTCTGCTTCCCTCCCTAAACCAACCCTAAAATCCTCTTCTTGTAACTGAAGCAATACTCGAACGGCCATTTCTTGGTTTAGGCGAGTCTTGTTCGATCTTGACCTCTCGAATTCATCACAATATTTTATTACATCATCACACTTCATACTTTACCCCTCAGATTCTCTTATTTGTTTTATACCTAAAACATTTTGGCGACCACAGTGGGAGGTCATTATCTCAGTTTTTAAGAAGATATGGTTGAAACCAGGAGGCAGAGTTCAGAGAATACAAATTCTCCAAGCAACCCTAGTGTCCTCACGAGTTTATCTGCAAGTGGGGTCACAAATGCTCAAGCTAGTGGCGCCATCACTTCTGGCCCCACAATTCCAGCCGTGAGCTCAAACCCTAACCCTAATTTTGCTTCTGCCTCAACTCAGAGGGGCCCAACCTCATCCTCCCTCTCCTTGGGCGTGCCAACTCCTTTGGTGGGTTCCACCACGCCAACCTTATCTCAAATCACGTCCCCCCTATCTCATATGGTGGGGACCACCAATACCACTATCTCTCATACTCCTTACACTCCTATCTCAAGCCGCACAGAAGCTTTTCTCTTCGGGCCCCGCACAGGAGAAACAAGGAGTACTGAAGACTCACCTAGCATTGCGGATCTCATGAAGACCCAACAAGATCTAGCCCTGAGTCAAAACAATATGGTGAAAACCCAAATGGAGTTGCTGACTTGCTTGAGGACTCTTTCAGAGAAACTGACGCCTCCAACAAACCCAGGGTTTTCACGTGTGGAAACCCTAGCTCATTCTAACAAGGCGGGTCCCTCTCAAATTCATGTTATTCCTGATGATCAGGATACCCATGTCCACACCACACGTGGACCAAACATAGGTTTGCAACACAACTTCGTCACTCGTGAAGATTTACAGAATCTTTTGCAGGCTCGGAACATGGAGAATTCAGATTTGTTTCATCGTCATCAACCTCCATATCCAATTGAAGTTCAACGTGAATCTCTTCCCGAAGGGTATGTCACACCTTCATTCTCAATGTATAATGGTATTGGGAATGCCCGAGAACATATCTCTCGCTTCCTGGAATCATTGGGGATACATGAAAGAAATCAAGTTGTATGTCTCAAGGAATTCTCGAAATCTTTAACGGGAAAGGCATATACTTGGTATAATAATCTAGCTCCTAATAGCATTCTCAGCTGGAGCCAGATGGTTAATGCTTTTCTCAAGAAGTACTTCTTTGTATCTGAACAACTCACTCTCTCTGATTTGGGGAGACTCTATCAGCGAAACAATGAACATCCAGATGATTACGTGACGAGGTTCAGAACTCGTTAAGTGGATTGTAATGAGCCAAATGTGACAGAGGTGCAGTTGGTGGAGCTCTGCATCAATGGAATGATACCAGTATATCGCGCCTTGTTAGAGAACTTGGATATCGACAATTTCACCAAGCTCCATAAATCCGCCAAGCGATCCGCTACTACTGCACCTGCACTACTAGAAAGTCCCAGGCCTTTGAAAGCCGAAGAAAGTCGTGGTGAAACGCGTGCCAGCAAGCGACTTGTCAACAAGCAATATAACTCTCTTCACTCAGTTCATGCTGTCACTGAAGGTGTTAAGAGGAAGGCGCCTACTCCTGAGGCCCCGCAACTAAAACGTGCAGCTCCAGCCCAACCTCAAGCTCCGGCACGGGTCCCAGCTAATGCCCCTGCGCCAAAAGCACCACGACAACAAAGGGAATTTCCTAAGATTCATGATTTCCCATGTACTATGGATGAGGTGATAGAGCTCCTGGAAGCGTGGATTCAAGATGGTGCTGTCAAATTGCCTCCTGTGCGGAGAGAACCTACAACACAAGAAATGACTGATCCTAAGTATTGTCACTTTCATCGATTCGTCAATCATCCCACCAGTGAGTGTCATCGACTCAAACAAATCTTCAACGAAAAGATCGAGTCGGGAGAGTTGAACTTGGGGACTGAGGGCGTGCATAAGAATCCACTCCCTCAGCACCAACCTCAACGTCAACACCAACGTCAGCATCAACCCAACATTCGAAATTTCACCATTTCTGGAGAATCCGTCAAGCAAACTGCTAATTACTTGATGGAGAATTTATGCGAGCTCTTGCATTTTTCTAGAAGTCAGCGAAGCAACATTTTCGCTGCCCTCAGCTGGATTGCTAGCGGCAAAGAACTACCTATACCTGAAAAGGTTCAGCCAAAACCCGGCGAAATTACACCAGAGATGATGGCCGGGGAACGCGTTCCAATACCGATTATCTCCGCTCGTCTCGAAGGTATGAATTTTGAGAAAGTTCAAATTGATGCTGGTGTTATGGTTAATTTAATTTCAATCAAGACGCTTCAAGCAATTGGGATTTCTCGACGGGATGTCATCTATTATCCCACAATAACGAAAGATTCAAAAGGAAAGCTTCAGGACATATATGGTCATGTTACTTTGGATCTGAAGGTGGACTCTGCTCGCACCAAAACAAAGTTTCATGTAATCAAGGAAGATGAAGAGCACGATATGGTCTTAGGACGTCCCTGGCTCCATGGGAAAAGATTTGTACCTACAATCTCACCTGTAATCATCAAAGGCCAAGAGTTCATGTTTGACCAAGAAAGCTGCAGCGTGGGAAAGCTGGAGTACCGCGTGGGGTCTGAAACTCTGGTGATATTCAAAGAGGTATGTGATAGTGATTTGAAGTACTTTATTCAGAATTATTTAGTTCATGGAAATCCTATCCAACACGCCCCTACACAAGGGGTGGATAATTCTTCGACTTGGGGACTTGATTGCATCAAGTCTATCAAACCCTCTGAGGCACCTCAGGAGGAAATCAAGGCCACTTCCAATAGATGGGTCCGGGCAAAGCAACGGTCTTATAGGCGAAAGACACCTGAGATGTCATGGGTTCCTAAGGCTACTTTGCAAGAAGAAGATAAGGTTATGCGGCGCACTAACCGAAAAGTAACTTCTATCCCGGGGTCTACAGCAAATTGGGAAGGACCTTATATTATATCTCGAGTCATGCCTGATGCACGATACATGATAAGTGCAATACATGAGAGACTCTCAAACATGGTGGTCAACGGCAAATGGCTCAAGAAGATATGAAGATTCATTAGAGTTTATTTATTTCCTGTAATTTCAATTCCTCCAAAATAAAAGTGCAAGCAATCTCTTGCCTTTTAACAAGTCAATTCAAAAGAATTCAAGTTCAAAACCTATGAGTTCAAAATAATCAATTCCTATAAACCCTTTGTTCATAAAACCTAATAAAAGCAAAATAAAATTCTTTTGCTTCTGAAGTCTTTCAGAAACACCCATCTAGCGAAGATTTCGCTCCTTCATCAACTGCTTTCTTCAATTGAGCTATGTCAGCAGATTTCTTCTTCGTCTTCTCAGTTAACTTGCGGAGTTCCTCAGTCATGATGGCATAATTCCTCTCTTCTTGCTTCACCAAATCCTGGGTGAATTTGCCAGTAGCAGCACGCCTTGTTCGGATGAACTGGATTCTCGCCTGAAGCCACAACAAGTTGGGTTTGAAATTTTCAAATGAAGCAATCAGATCTTCTGCTTCGTCTAACGCCTCATCTGTCATCTCCGTTAGAGGGGTGCCGTACATCTTCGAGATCAAGCTCATAAGATCTGCCGCAACACCTGCAAGTGTATGCGAATGGTCACGCCTTCCAGCAGTAATGAGGTGACCATAAAGAGCCCATATTCTCTTATACAGTGGAACGTGTTCCTCAGGGACATTAAATCCTTCCACTAGTATATGACCAGGGAGAATTATTTCATGAGGAGGATTATACGCCGAACCAGCATGAGGAAACTCGAGAAAATCCCACTTGGCAAGAGCATCCGTGCCGGTAATGTCGATATCCTCAGAGACTGGTGTTTCTCTGATAACCATCTGAAAGAAAGATTCAAAGCGGGCAGAAGTTTAATAATATGTTTCAAGCTATATGTTAAAAGCTTAACATAAAGAAGATAATCAAATTTACCTCGGTATTGGGAGGATTTTCTTCAGCAACGTTGTCAAAGTCCTTATTAAGGTTGTGACCCGCACTTAACCTTTCACCAGCAAAGTAGGTGTCATTCATTGCTTCTTTATCTCCAGAAGGCTGCAAGAACAAACGAGATGAGAATAAAGTATTAAATATTCTATTTTGAATCGAAGAATTTGACAAGAGGTAACCTGTGTCACAGAAGACTTAGGGTCTGTGGAGCCTCCATTGTTATTCTCCTCAGTAGTCGTATCAGTGGATTTGGATGGCGTATTCGGAGTCAATTCTTCAAACACTGGGCTTCGCTCTGAAGGAGCAAATGAGAACTTCTCGTCTCCTGTAGCAGGTCCATCCTACATCAAATAAAGAGGAAAAATCATTAAAGGAAGGTACATCGAAGGATTCACGACGTTATCTTGAAGATATAATTTTCTGACATCTGAATTCTTACGAAGAATGGCGAAAACTCAAAATCTGTACAAATCAGTAAGAGATATGAAGAAACTTTCTTCACGGGAGTTGTTCGTATGGATGTTTTCTATCACTTGCTAAAAGGGTTTAATTTTTGAAGCAACCTACTGTCCGGAATGATTTTTCTACTGAACAGCGTACAGACTGCGACATTACTGGACGTGGCGTCACATTGTGGCACATAAAATAACGAGCAAAAATGCATGAAATTCAGATTTTCTTTTTCGAGGTGAAAGCTACTGAAGTCCTTTTTCTAAATTGGGGTCAACCATCGAAATCCGACATCGGATGAAGATTCTACGGCCATTCTCGTGGCGAGACTCAAAACAGGAAAATCTGACGGGAATTTTTACTTTCACACTAAAGTAAAAATACGAACAATGGAATGAAGTCTTACCTTCACCCAATCTTGTGTACTAAGATTGGGGACTTGTTTATCGTTTAAGAAGTTCATCATTGAGCCATTCTTCTCTTGGAAAAGCAATGATTCACCCGAAAGATGACTACCCAAAGACAAAGACATTTGCGTCGTAAAATTGGTGAGTCTTGAGCTAGGCGATGAAGGTTGATGTACAAGGCATGGTGATAAAGCGTCAACATCAGTATAAATAAGACTTATAAAAGCATTCGAAGGTCGAGGTAATTACCAAAT
>JAJJMA010286913.1:0-11019 GCA_023529015.1 Papaver nudicaule | reverse complement strand
TTCGAACTCAATTTTCCTTGGCTTCAAGCGAGAATCCAATACGTTCGACAGAGGCGCCCTGCTGTGGGCCAATTCACCCATGATTTGGTGAAGCAAGAAGAGAGGAATTATGCTGCTATGACCGAGGAAATCCGTAAGCTAACTGAAGAGGCGAAGAAGAAGGCTACTCATATCGCTTCAATAAAGAAGGCAGCTGATGAAGGAACGAGATCTTCACTAGATGGTTGTTTCTGAAAGGTTTCAGGAGCAAAACATTTTCTCAGTAGAATTTTATTTTGCTTTTATTTGCTTTTATGAATAAAGGGCTTGTAGGGATTGATTATTTCGAACTCATAGGTTTTGAACTTGAATTCTTTTTTTTTTAATTGAATTGACTTGTTAAAAGGCAAGAGATTGCTTGCACTTTTATTTTGGAGGAATTGAAATTACAGGAAATAAATAAACTCTAGCGAATCTTCATATCTTCTTGAGCCATTTGCCGTTGACCACCATGTTTGAGAGCCTCTCATGTATTGCACTTATCATGTAACGTGCATCAGGCATGACTCGAGATATAATGTAAGGTCCCTCCCAGTTTGCTGTGGACCCCGGAATAGAAGTTACTTTTCGGTTAGTGCGTCGCATAACCTTATCTCCTTCTTGAAAAACAGCCTTAGGAACCCATGACATCTCAGGTGTCTTTCGCCTATAAGACCGTTGCTTTGACCTAACCCACTTATTGGAAGTGGCCTTGATTTCCTCTTGAGGTGCCTCAGAGGGTTTGATAGACTTGATGCAATCAAGTCCCCAAGTCGGAGAATTATCCAATCCTTGTGTAGGGACACGTTGGATAAGATTTCCATGAACTAAATAATTCTGAATAAAGTATTTCAAATCACTTTCACATACCTCTTTGAATATTACCAGAGTTTCGGACCCCACGCGGTACTCTAGCTTTCCCACGTTGCAGCTTTCTTGGTCAAACATGAACTCTTGGCCTTTGATGATTACTGGTGAGATTGTAGGCACAAATCTCTTCCCATGGAGCCAGGGACGCCCTAAGATCTTGTCGTGCTCCTCATCCTCTTTGATTACATGAAACTTGGCTTTGGTGCGAGCAGAATCCACCTTTAGATCCAAAGTAACATGACCATATATGTCTTGGAGCTTTCCTTTTGAACCTTTCGTTACTGTGGGATAATAGATGACATCCCGTCGAGAAATCCCAATTGCTTGTAGTGTCTTGATTGGAATTAAATTAACCATAACACCAGCATCAATTTGAACTTTCTCAAAATTCGTACCTTCGAGACGAGCAGAGATAATAGGTATTGGAACACGTTCTCCCGCCATCATCTCTGGTGTAACTTCGCCAGGCTTTGGCTGAACCTTTTCAGGTATAGGTAGTTCTTTGCCGCTAGCAATCCAGCTGAGGGCGGCGAAAATGTTTCTTTGCTGGCTCCTAGAAAAATGCAAGAGCTCGCATAAATTCTCTAGTAAATAATTAGCAGTTTGCTTGACGGATTCTCCGGAGATGGTGAAATTTCGAATGTTGGGTTGATGCTGACGTTGAGGTTGTTGTTGACGTTGAGGTTGGTGCTGAGGGAGTGGATTCTTATGTACACCCTCAGTCCCCAAGTTCAACTCTCCTGACTCGATCTTTTCGTTGAAGATTTGCTTGAGTCGATGACATTCGCTCGTTGGATGATTGATGAATCGATGAAAATGACAATACTTGGGATCAGTCATTTCTTGTGCCGTAGGCTCTCTCCGTACAGGAGGTAATTTAACAACACCATCTTGAATCCACGCTTCCAGGAGCTCTATCACTTCATCCATGGTACATGGGAAATCATGAATTTTAGGAAATTCCCTTGGTTGTCGTGGTGCTTTCGGTACGGGAGCATTAGCTGGGACCCGTGTAGGAGCCTGATATTGGACTGGGGCTGCACGTTTTAGTTGTGGGGCCTCAGGAGTAGGCGCCTTCCTCTTAATTCCTTCAGTGACTGCATGAACTGAGGGAAGAGAACTATATTGCTTGTTGACGAGTCGCTTGCTGGCACGCGTCTCACCACGACTTTCTTCAGCTTTTAGAGGCCTGGGCCTTTCAAGTAATGCAGGTGCAGTAGTGGCGGATCGTTTGGCGGACTTATGGAGCTTGGTGAAGTTATTAATATCCAGATTCTCCAATAAGGCCCGATATACTGGTATCATTCCATTGATGCAAAGCTCCACTAACTGCAACTCTGTTACGTTTGGCTCTTTGCAATCCACTGAGCGAGTTCTGAACCTCGTCACATAATTGTCTGGATGCTCATTGTTTCGCTGATAAAGTCTCCCCAAATCGGAGAGAGTGAGCTGCTCAGACACGAAGAAATACTTCTTGAGGAAAGCATTAACCATCTGGCTCCAGCTGAGAATGCTATTAGGATCTAGATTATTATACCAAGTGTACGCCTTTCCCATCAAAGATTTCGAGAATTCCTTGAGACATACAACTTGATTTCTTTCATGTATCCCCAATGATTCCAGGAAGCGAGATATATGTTCTCGGGCATTCCCAATACCATTGTACATCGAGAATGAAGGCGTGACATACCCTTCAGGAAGAGACTCACGCTGAATTTCAATTGGGTATGGAGGTTGATGACGATGAAACAAATCTGAATTCTCCATGCTCTGAGCTTGCAAAAGATTCTGCAAATCTTCACGAGTGACGAAGTTGTGTTGCAAACCCGTGCTTGGTCCACGTGTGGTGTGGATATGGGTATCCTGATCATCAGAGATCACGTGAATTTGAGAGGGACCCGCCTTGTTAAGATTGGCAGGGGTTTCTGCACGTGTTAACCCTAGGCTTGTTGGAGGCGTCAGCTTCTCTGAAAGAGTCCTCAAGCAAGTCAGCAACTCCATCTGGGTTTTCACCATATTATTCTGACTTAAAGCTAGATCTTGTTGAGTATTCATGAGATCCACAATGCTAGGTGAGTCTTCAGTACTCCTTGTTTCTCCTGTGCGGGGTCCAAAGAGAAAAGCTTCTGTGCGGCTTGAGATAGGAGTGTAAGGAGTAGGAGAGATAATATTATTGGTAGCCCCCACCATATGAGATAGGGGGGACGTGATTTAGGATAGGATAGGCGTGGTGTATCCCACCAGAGGAGATGACACGCCCAGGGAGGAGTTGGATAAGGTTGACCCTATTTGGTTTGAGGCAGACACCAAATTAGGGTTTCGGTTTTGGATAGAGCTCATGTTTTGGCTGGAGGGACCAGCAGATGTGATGGCGCCACCCATTTGGGTATTTGTGACCCCACTTGTAGTATATAAACTCGTGGGGATACTGGAGATATTTGGAAAATTTGTGTTCTCTGAACTCTGCCTCCTGGTTTCAACCATATCTTCTTAAAACCGAGATAATGACCTCCCACTGTGGTCGCCAAATGTTTTAGGTGTAAAACAATAAAGAGAATCTGAGGGGTAAAGTATGAAGTGTGATGATTTAATAAAAGACTGTGATGAATTCGAGAGGTCAAGATCGAACAAGACTCGCCTAAACCAAGAAATGGCCGTTCGAGTATTGCTTCAGTTACAAGAAGAGGATTTTAGGGTTGGTTCAGGGAGGGAAGCAGAGAAAGACGAGATCAGAGACTTGCTATGATTTTCTGTGATATTGAGATTGATATTGCTAGATAAGGATGAATATTCAGTTCTCACTAGATAATAAATGCTGAATGAGAAGAGTTAATCAATTATCGATAAGATAGACTTGACTATACTTGCACTGAATTTGTTGAACTTATCTGTTCTTGGATGAGATGATTTCCAAAACTGGTCAAGTGACCTATTTATAACAATATATTCTCAACTGATCTCGTAAGAAGTGGAAGAAGTGGAAGAGTGGGAGTGTGGAGTAAGTGTGGCAAGTCTTGCGCCTAATATTAGGGAAGAATGAACCGCCCACTACATTATCCCATCTTCTCAGCAACGTTCGCACGACTTAGTTTTCTTTCCCGTTAAGTGATTGTGCCGTTGCAATCACACGTGCCGTAGACCGCCAAACCAAAACCCTAAAGAATATCCCCCCTTGTAACTAAATCTTGATTCTCGTAAGATTTGTTAAATATTTGTTATTTGTTAAGTCAAAGTTGACTAGTGCAAGTCGTACCAATTACTGGTAAACTTAGGACTTTGCGATAAGATAGAGATTTAAGCGATAAGCTTTGAATATCTCTTTGAGATTTGGTTTAAAGATTGAGCCGGGCAATCGCCATTTAAACCAATGAGATAAATCTAAGGGTTGAGCTAGCAACCGCCATTTAGATAAGATAAGATAAGTCATCTAAGGGTTGAGCTAGCAACCGCCATTTAGATAAGATAAGTCTAAGGATTGAGCTATGCAATCGCCAATTAGACTGAGAGGATTTCAGCAACTCTCTGTGGCAATAGTCAAATAAATACGACTTTCGACTTGCCATAAATAAGGGAAATTGGTTTGTGGCATGTAATGCACCAATTCCCTGAATAATAAAGACATATGAATGTCCAGAATAATATGAATCATAGCCATGAGCCATGATTAATAATTATAGCACTGATTTATAAAAGCAAGTCCATAATCAGGAAAAACAGACGAATGATGCTATCACAGGGTAGCCATCATCAAGAATGGATGAGCATTGCCAATACAAGACCTAAAGATAGGCCATAATAATAATTATAATAAGCTTTATTGCATAGCATAATAATAATCCCACATAGGATATAAAAGGATAAGCCATAACATTTATGTTATTTTCGGATTTCTGAACAGCTTGCATGTTGTCCATTAATAAAATCGCCCAGGCCATCCTATATTAGATAAAATTCCGAATTTTTAGTATGTTGTAGATAACTCACAGAGAAAAATCTTTCGTGAAGGAAGCGCCTCCTAATTCTTCACGGATTGGGCTGTAGAAATCGCGCACCAAAGAAATACGTGAGCTGTCAGATTTCCGAACTTGATTAGGAAACTAGAGTATTATGGACTCAATAAAATCCATAATCCTCTAGGATTTGGATCAGTGGGACCCATAAATAGAGGGGAGGCTAGGAAAAGATAAACTCTAACCCCAAGGGAGCAAAGATAGCCGTAAGAGATAAGATGGCCATGGACCTCCATGAGTACAAGCAAGGCACGACTTTGGGCCTCCAAGAGTTTGGCCAAGGCATAGCCATGGACACCCAAAGTTGGGGTAAGCTAATGGTATGGGTACCCAAAATCAGGCCAATGAGGTGGTGTGGGCACCCAAGTGCCAAGGCAAGCTAAAGATATGGATATCCAAAGCTAAGGCGAGGATTGGTCGTGGGCCTCCAAGCATGGAGGGGCGCAAGCATTAGGATAAGGGAATAGGGGGCGCAAGCATGAGGATAAGGATTAGTGGATAAAGATTAGGCTTAGGCCAAGGCGTGGCCGTGAGGATTAGGATTAGGCCAAGGTGGCCGTGAGGTAAGGATAAGGCAAGGGGAGATGGCGTGGACGCCCAAAATTAGGCCAAGGCGTGGCCATGGACGTCCAAAGCTAAGGGGAAGGAGTGGCCATGGGCCTCCAAGGGTTAGGCGAGGCAAAAGATGTGGATACCCAAGTTTAGGCCAAGCAAGTAGCATGGGCATCCAAAGTTAGGCCAAGCCAATGGCGTGGGCATCCAAAACTAGGCCAAGGCATGGCCGTGGATGCCCAAAGTTTGGCCAAAGCAATGGCGTGGGCATCTTGGCCAAGGAGATGGCCGTGTATACCCTAATCAGGCCAAGGAATGATCGTGTACATCCAAATGCCTATGGCGTGAATGGCCTAGGGTTTTGGCTCGAGCATGGGCTAGGCTAATGCGCATGCGTATGTATTTTTACGTATAGGCTAGGGATATGGACCATGCTACTAGGCTAGGGTCGTGAGATATCAAAATACAGCTAATGGTAATTAAATATCTTATCCCTACTATAAAATAAATTCATACCTTATCTCGAGCTATTCCAGGATGCCAGAAATTGATGCAAAATTACTCATGTGACCTCCTCGCCAAAAACCACCATCAACATTAAGTCCCCTGCGCAGCATGGAACCGTGAGTGTTCCGGGGTGAGCAAAAGTTGATGGTCCGCGTCCACATAGAAGGCTTATCCACGAACATGGAGTCCAAACAGGGCCTAAAGACCAAGCCCGCTCAAGCAACGTCTAATTCCAAGTAGGTTAGGACTCTCCCAAACCGTGCGTGCGTGATATATATCACGCATAAATTTTTTTCTTTTTTTTTTTTAACGTGAACATCATCTTTCTCTTGAGCTTGTTCTTCCCTTTTCATAAACACAGTACTGGAAGATCATGATGACTGATAATGAATCCCATAGTTCTTCTCGCGCCGGTGATGAAGTTACATCTACTACAGCTGTGAAAGAGATCCCTCATGTCAATGATGAATTTGAAATTCGCCTGGCAAATTCAGCTCGAGTTGCAATCTCTCAGGATCAAGCCAAAATTTTCCCAAGCGGACTTAGTGCTCCAATGGCCATTATTCCATCACGGGTGGATCGCTTTCGTCTACAGAGAGGTGACTTTAGTGCTTCCAGTATCGTCTTTCGTTCTCCGCAGAAGCAAATTAATTCATGGTCTCTGTATCTTCAGAATACACTTGATATCCCATGCATTAAGGATAACTTTAAGAATGCCGGAATCTTCATGCTGTAAAGAGTTCTGACGATTCCTTCGTAATTAGAGATAAACGTGCTTTGGTTGCTTTTCTGACCCGTTGGTGTAGTGGTACAAACTCCTTCATACTCGCATGGGGAGAGTTTGTAATTACACTGGAAGATGTAGCAGCGTTATTGCGACTCCCAATTAATGGAGAGCTCAGAATTACCTTGAATGCAGATGAAAAAAAGGTGCAGACTCAGTTAGTCGTCATTGCTGAAACTCTGAACAAGCACGAGGATGCATATGCTTCGTGGATGATGCACTGGACAAAATCCAGTAATGGCGGCGCCTCATTGTTGTCCGTTGCTGCATTCCTCTTACTCTGGTTATCAAAGGATGTCTTTGAAGATCTTCATGACTACAAGAAGTTGAAGCTTTTGCTTATTCCATACGCCATAACATTGGCTCAAGGTACTCCTGTTCCCATTGGCTCTTTATTCCTCGGTACTTTGTATACGCATCTTTCTACTTTATCAGTAAATATGAAATTGTCGAATGGCGCTGCAAAGATTGAGACATTTATACCAACGAACTTCGTACAAGCTTGGCTGTACGAGCATTACCCTGGTTATGCTCCAAAATTGTCTTCCAAAGATAAATCTTTGTCAGACCAGGCTCGAATTGTTCGCTGGATGAACAAACCTGTCTTGAAAGATTTTCTTGTATTTATGGACGACGAGACAGCAGTGGTCTTTCGCCCATGGACTTCAATTCCCGAAGGTGTAGATCAACTTCACTCGTTTGGTGATGCTCCAAATGACGTTCCAGCAAAGGTTCTTTCTGTAGATGGATTCCTTACTGATGCGGAGCAGGCTTTCATGATAAGTAGTTGTAGCGGCTACGTCCTCGGCATCAGTGAATCAGGAAAGTACATTACCAGAGCATATAATGTTGACCGGGGTGCTCGTCAGATGGGTTTTGATCAGGATGTTCCCTCACAGCGAGGTCCTCCCCCAAAGAATATGCAAGTATATTATACCAGATTTCTCAGTCCCGTATCATTCCTTTCGGGAGCAAGAGTGCCATCAATCACTGAAGCATGTATACAATTTTGGGATGACCAGATAAAACTGTATAGAGATTTCATGGCTTCCCCAAGAGAAGTACGGGCAGTTCCCTCCAAAGAAGACTTGGAATCGCTCCCCTTACTTAAATATATCACTCTTAAGCGTAAAATAGGAGATGTAAATAATTCGGTAATTACCTCAAACTTTTGAATGCTGGTATAAGCTTTATTCATGATGATTTTTGACGCTTTATCACCATGTCTTGTGCAGCAACATTCATTGCCTAGCTCGAAGTTTGCCAGTTCCGCAGCACAAATGTCTTTATCTTTCGGGAGAATTATCACTCTTCCAAGGGAAGGACAGCTCCATGATGAACCTCTCGAACGATAAACAAGTCCCCAATCTTAGCACACAAGATTGGGAGAAGGTAAGACTTCATTCTATCACTTGTATCTTTACTTTTAGTGTAAAAGTAAAATCCCGTCAGATTTTCCTGTTTTGCGTCACGTTACGAGAATGAACGTAGAATCTTCATCCGATGGCGGATTTCGGTGATTGACCCCAATTTAGAAAAAGGAATTCAGTAGCTTTCACCTCGAAAAAGAAAATCTGAATTTCATGCATTTTTGCTCGTTATTTCATGTGTCACGAAGTAACGCCACGTCCAGGAATGTCGCAGTATGTACGCTGTTCAGTAGAAAAATCATTCCGGACAGTAGATTTCTTCAAAAATTAAGCCCTTTTAGCAAGTGATAGGAAACATCCATACGAACAACTCTCGTGAAGAAAGTTTCTTCATATCTCTTACTTATTTGTACAGATTTTGAGTTTTTCACCGTTCTTCGTAAGAATTCAGACGTCAGAAAATTACTTCTTCAAGATAACGTCGTGAATCCTTCGATATATCTTCTTTCAATGAATTTTCTTCCTTATTTGATGTAGGATGGACCTGCTACAGGAGTCGAGAAGTTTTCATTCGTTTCCTTAGAGGGGAACCCAATGCTTGAAGAATCGACTCCGAATACTCCGCCCAAATCTACTGACATGATTACTGAGCAGAATAAAAGTGGAGACTCCACAGGGCCTAAATCCTCTGTGATACAGGTGACCTTTTGTCAATTCTTCTAATCCGAAAATAAAATATTCAGTATTTTATTCTCACCTTGTTTGCTCTTGCAGCCTTCTGGAGATAAAGAAGAAATGACTGACAGCTACTTCTTCGGTAAAAAGATCAGCGAGAGCCAAAACCTTAATAAGGATTTTGACGATGTTGCTGACGAAAATCTTCCCAATGCCGAGGTAAATTTGATTATCTTCTCATGTTAATCTTTTATCATATAGCTTGAACATATTATTAAACTTCTGCTTGCTTTGAACCTTCTTTCAGCTTGTCGTCCAAGAAACACAAGTCGCTGAGAATATCGACATTGCTGGTGGAAATGCCTCAACTGAGCGGGCTCCTCTTAAGTTTTCTCATGCTGGTTTGGCATGTAATCCTCCTCATGACATGACTCTCGCTGGTCATAAACTAGTGGGAGGATTTAATGTCCCAGAGAGACACGTCCCACTGTATGAAAAGATATGGAATCGTCATGGTCACTTCGTCGTTGCTGGAAGAAGTACCTGCTTCCATACATATGTTGGCATTGTAACCGACCTTATGAACGCGGTTTCAAAGATGGAGGCTACCTCGTTAAGAGACGTGACTAACGAGACATTGAATGAGGTAGAAGACTTGATTGATACTTTCAAGACATTCGAACTCAATTTTCCTTGGCTTCAAGCGAGAATCCAATACGTTCGACAGAGGCGCCCTGCTGTGGGCCAATTCACCCATGATTTGGTGAAGCAAGAAGAGAGGAATTATGCTGCTATGACCGAGGAAATCCGTAAGCTAACTGAAGAGGCGAAGAAGAAGGCTACTCATATCGCTTCAATAAAGAAGGCAGCTGATGAAGGAACGAGATCTTCACTAGATGGTTGTTTCTGAAAGGTTTCAGGAGCAAAACATTTTCTCAGTAGAATTTTATTTTGCTTTTATTTGCTTTTATGAATAAAGGGCTTGTAGGGATTGATTATTTCGAACTCATAGGTTTTGAACTTGAATTCTTTTTTTTTTAATTGAATTGACTTGTTAAAAGGCAAGAGATTGCTTGCACTTTTATTTTGGAGGAATTGAAATTACAGGAAATAAATAAACTCTAGCGAATCTTCATATCTTCTTGAGCCATTTGCCGTTGACCACCATGTTTGAGAGCCTCTCATGTATTGCACTTATCATGTAACGTGCATCAGGCATGACTCGAGATATAATGTAAGGTCCCTCCCAGTTTGCTGTGGACCCCGGAATAGAAGTTACTTTTCGGTTAGTGCGTCGCATAACCTTATCTCCTTCTTGAAAAACAGCCTTAGGAACCCATGACATCTCAGGTGTCTTTCGCCTATAAGACCGTTGCTTTGACCTAACCCACTTATTGGAAGTGGCCTTGATTTCCTCTTGAGGTGCCTCAGAGGGTTTGATAGACTTGATGCAATCAAGTCCCCAAGTCGGAGAATTATCCAATCCTTGTGTAGGGACACGTTGGATAAGATTTCCATGAACTAAATAATTCTGAATAAAGTATTTCAAATCACTTTCACATACCTCTTTGAATATTACCAGAGTTTCGGACCCCACGCGGTACTCTAGCTTTCCCACGTTGCAGCTTTCTTGGTCAAACATGAACTCTTGGCCTTTGATGATTACTGGTGAGATTGTAGGCACAAATCTCTTCCCATGGAGCCAGGGACGCCCTAAGATCTTGTCGTGCTCCTCATCCTCTTTGATTACATGAAACTTGGCTTTGGTGCGAGCAGAATCCACCTTTAGATCCAAAGTAACATGACCATATATGTCTTGGAGCTTTCCTTTTGAACCTTTCGTTACTGTGGGATAATAGATGACATCCCGTCGAGAAATCCCAATTGCTTGTAGTGTCTTGATTGGAATTAAATTAACCATAACACCAGCATCAATTTGAACTTTCTCAAAATTCGTACCTTCGAGACGAGCAGAGATAATAGGTATTGGAACACGTTCTCCCGCCATCATCTCTGGTGTAACTTCGCCAGGCTTTGGCTGAACCTTTTCAGGTATAGGTAGTTCTTTGCCGCTAGCAATCCAGCTGAGGGCGGCGAAAATGTTTCTTTGCTGGCTCCTAGAAAAATGCAAGAGCTCGCATAAATTCTCTAGTAAATAATTAGCAGTTTGCTTGACGGATTCTCCGGAGATGGTGAAATTTCGAATGTTGGGTTGATGCTGACGTTGAGGTTG
>JAJJMA010286893.1:0-18072 GCA_023529015.1 Papaver nudicaule | reverse complement strand
TTTGTCTTCACAGTCTTCGTCTTCAAGGTCTCTACTACTTTGTCTATATCCCATTTCCGAAGTCTAAACTCTAGTAGGCTAAATCAAGAATTGAGTTTTGACACCTAAAACTGACAACTAGCTTGACATACCAACGCTAGTGGGTTTGACCGGACAATGCCCTAACACTTTAGCATGTTCAAGGGTTTTACGAGCAAATCATCAAATTGTCAGATCAACGTCTAAAGGTTTCAACCCTTGACATGATGAAATCCATTTCAAGTATGGTAATTTACTTTCATAATACATGTCTTAAAATTAGGACCAGCTATGAGAAAACGATTGTGAAAATCTTTAGACTTGCTTTTAGGGTTTGCAAGATCTCTGCTATACTTAGAAATAAAACTTTATGAAGGAATCGTTGGAAAAGATAGTTTGGCTAAAAGACAAAATATATAGTAAGGGATGTATCTAAAAAGAACGAATACGACCTACGCTAAAAACTCGCACGCTAAAAACCGTTGCAACGTACAAGACCTACATGGCAGACATAGTACACTGCAGCAGCTGCCTTGGACCTCACGGGTTTTTTGTCTCCTGATAGGTCACAACCAGAATGGCTTCGAAATCTGATCAGGCTCCGAAGCAACGAGTGGGATCTTTAAGGCAAGGGACCGGCTCCTCGAGGCATCATTACACCAGATTCTCGACAAGTAAGGGGTTGTCACCCGAGGTAGCGGCAAGCACAGTCTAACACAGAGAACAAGTAAACGAAGATGAGGTACATATAGAGGACTCAGGCCCAGAGGGAGAAGGATTCCCAGAGGCTGACGAGCTACCTCGACAGCAAGTGCAAGAAGAAGGTGGAAAAAATGATGAAGATGAAGTGGCTGTTCTTAGCAAAGACATGCCTTTACACCAACCAACCGAAGAAGATACGACGAGAACTGTGCGGTTCAGAAAGTTAGTCTTGAAAAACAGAAAAATAAAAAAGTTAAAAAAGCAACTAGCCGAGGCAAATAAAAAGGCAGAAAAATCAGCATCAAATTACAAAGGAAGCAGCGAAGGACACTCTCATCGGTAGAACAGTAAATAAATAAAAATAACAACACTAAAGTACGGATAACCCAGGGAAAAAGTAAATATCATGTTCGGAAGGGCTTACAGAAAGGTACTTTCACGAGTGTCTCGCTGGTGCCCTCGGACAATGATATTTATGGATTCAAAGAAGAGCATCAATATGAACAAACGACATATCATTAGAATCGTTAACAATCAACGAAGCCATAAAACAACTTTGGTGTCCTAAAAACAGTGACCATAACACTAGACATTAAAAAAAAATATAATAAATATCTTGGCTAAAAAAAAAAAAAAAAAAATTCAAACAAGAACAAACATGCGCTTCGAATAACATCACCTAAAGATAAGTCCTTCGGCACGAACATTCGGATATAAACAATAGAATTCGCAAATATACATCTAGCAAAGATAGACTCGGAACCAATGGAGATACTAACGAAGATACACATTAATTACATAATAGCTAAAGAAAATAATAACCAAAGTAAAGATTCTAAAAAAAATAAAAATAACAACTACTCCGAAGAAGGGAAAAATACATCAATTTCTCATATTCCTACATCTACCACGAAGCCGTCCAGCCACAGTACCACGATCTTCATCAAGACCATCGAGCAGATCCACATCAATAATGGGCACATTGGCAGGAGTAACAACAACATTCGCCTCGGGGGCACCTCCGGAATAGGATCATTAACACCTGCAACAGGCTCATCGACCGGTAGAACATGAATAAAAGCGGCGATAGAAGAACCAGCATCATCCACCTCCTCTTTTACTTCAACCTTCACACTTATCTCGTCATCAGAAAAACCGAGATCCTCCCCCAACATCAACAAAATTTCTTCACTATGACGACGAAAAAACGATCTCGTCTCATACATACGGCAGTCATAGGAAGGACCACCATCTTCTCTCATTCTCTGTTCTATCCTCCTCTCATCACTCCTTATGAGATGATCGAAAAGACGAATCACCTTATCAGGATTACTTTCCCTTCTAGAAGAACCACCACTTGAAAAATCGGTTTCCATCTCCATTATCATTCGAACCTGTTCTCTCCCGCTACTTGGGTTTATCCTGCTACTTCCTTCCTCCATCGGCGTTTTTCCTCTGTCAGCCATTCCTTTTTAAAAAGACACCTTATCACACACACACACACACAAAAAAAAAAAAAAAAAAAAAAACTGCAAAAGCAGTTGGACAATTTAGCCTTTTATAGTAATTCACGGCACCGCCTAGCCATCAACTTTAAACAAGTTACAGACGTTACAATTTAATAAAAGTAATAACTACATTAAGGGTTCCCTTGATAAATGCGCCTATGCTTTAAGCCGCAATAACCTCACGTTCCCCAATAAAGTAGCTGCATGCCTTTCACAATTCCCCACGCCACTCGCGATGGAGTAACCAACCATTATCACCATTCAGTATTTAAAAGTCTACCAAATTAACATATAACATTTATAAAGTAAAGATTCGGCAAAATCAAAATCACCACCAAAAAATATAGCACCGAAGAAGAAACAAATAGGTAGCGAAGCATCGAGGAGGACCGAACCTGCTACAAAATAACACAGCTAAGACTCGGTCAATGTTAATACATCTGGAAACAGCGCAAGATGTCAGGCAAACCACACCAGCGATTATAAGCAGAAGACGACCCTCGGTCACAACTACTATTTGTTTTGTGAAAGGGCGCGCAAAGAAACACCTCTTGTTCATCCTAGAATCACCTCTTGTTCATCCCGAAGAAACAGCTGCTAGGCGATGCAAAAAACCATACAAAAAGGGTAAATACAAAGCAGACAACAGAGAAAGGGCGCGCGCTATTTAATATGAGATGAAAGCAGGATTCAAATATCCACAGAGTACAAGTGTGTAAAAATATCACATATGCAAGTGTATCAATACTGTCAATCAGTGAATCAAAATAGATATTTTGCAGCAGCTTATGGAAACAAGCTTCAAAGTCTAAAAAGCCCTATCTAAATAGGCAGGCACACAAAAGCTTTAAAGCCACAACGATTGAACCGGCCATAGCGCCATATCTCCTCTAGTGCCTTGTCGCAAACAAAATAGGCTATAACGCCAAGGTAAAAAACGCCAAAAAATAAAAAGACCTCGAACAACAGGCACAGAGCTGATGACCATATAAATCGTAAGGGCCCTACGAGTTATATGGCACAGTCCTCTACCCACAAGACACCCCGTTAGCGGTGGGCACCTTGAATCAAGGCTATATAAGCTGATGATACATTCGCGCCCACTACCAAACGACCACGAGGACCTCACTTTCTGAGGCGTCGAGGGGACGATAAATGGGATTAACATCTACCTATAGAGGCAGATGGAACCCCGAGGCAGCTGACTCGCCCACATTCACGGGAATGAGAGGCGAACCATGCATCCAAGGGACCCCTCCTAAAAACCCAGCCTCAAGGGGGGGCTATCGAAGAAAATTGACGGGTCAAACCTTGGGACGCGATAGGGGAACAGTACCATGTCTAAGCTCCAGCCTTGATCGGCATTCTCCCATTGTGTTACTTTATTATTAAAGAACAGGTATCCACCATAAGTTTCCTATTTTTACACTAAGGATAACAAAAGGGTTATCAGGACGCCACCATGTCCTCTCGGAAGATAGTAAAATATCTTCGATGCCCTCCTAGCGTAGCAAAGGAAAAAGGGATACCTGCGATTTCGTTAGCCAGTGTTTGTTTAAAACCAGTGCGAGTAGCTCACAACCTTTGGGAAGGATGATCCGTAAGCCCCCACTAGCTTGGTTTATTATCCCTTACATCGAAGTAAGCCCCGAAGTTGCACCTCGAGTAGCCATAAGAGCCATCGACAAAAAGTAATTGCCCGGCCGAAGTAGGTAAAAAGCAAAGTAAATACAACAAGAGCAAAGAACATCATCGCATCAAGAACAAAAGAAGCAAAAAAAAAATAAATAAAAAAAAATATATATATACACACACACACAAGTCTGATATTTAACATACAAGAACAGAGGCAAGAAATCAAAAAAGAAGTGGTAGGAGAAACACACTCCCTCCCTATTTTACATCCTCAACAATCTCCTTAAACAACATCATCAAACTTAAAAACACCCTGGGGATTATTTTGAGGTGGAACCAAAGGCTCACCACCATTTTTCACAAGCGAAGGTGGAACCTCGGGAGCACTAATCTCATCCACTGGACCCCGAGCTTCGACATTAATTCTAGAACCATTATCAGAAGAATCGACTAAACCACTCTCCTTTGGCCTTTCGCCATCAAACCTACCACTCTCCTTTGGATTCTCGCCAGCAAGTTCGTCACTCGCCTTCGGCTCCTCGCCACTCCCCTTAGGCTTCTCGCCACCAATCCTACCGCCCTCATTTGGATTCTCGCCAGTGATCATGTCACCCATCTTCGGCCTCTCGCCATCAAATCCATTACTCTCCAGCTTCTCACCAGTAAATTTATCCCCCTCTCCTTCACTTCCACCATCGGTATCGCTACCCATTTCTTCGAGATCCTCTTCAAGCTTCACTGCTTGCAATTGAGCCACTATCGACTTAACACATTCAGACGAAATAAGATCTTTATCAGACTCTAGTGAGGCATCAGGATCCTTCAGGCCATTAGAATAATAGGGCGGCCGCATACCTAAATTCCTAAATAGATATTGACCATGCTTACGACTAAACAAGGCAGTCCGCGCAGTCTCTCCTTTGATATGCTCATTAAGCTCCGAAATCTCCCTACCTAAAGCTCCAATCTTGACATCCCTCTCATCACACGCACCACGAGAAAGAAGCAACTCAGCGTCCAGCTTCGAAGCTCGCTCTCTCTGAACCTCCATACCTTGGGAATAACCATCTCGCTCTGTCATAGCAGTCTCAAGGCGTTCCTTCAAACCCTTTACGTCTCCTACAAGATCCCCCTTTTTCCGCTGTAAAAGCTGATTCTCCTTGTCAAGACGAGCAATCTCAAGACTTTGGGCGCGAGCCAGATCCAGCAGGTACATTCCATGATGCCTTTGCTGAAAAGAAGCAAGCATGAGATTAAAAAACAACAAACAAAAAAAACACATAGGGCAAGACAACCGAAAAACGAACTCACAGCTTCAATAAATGCCTGGTGATTAATAACTGCTGAGGAAAGAGTACTCCTATTCCAGGAGCCAGAAAAAGCCTGAGAAAGAAACTCGGCCACCGAAGAATCTAAGGGGTGATTCTGAGGATCTCTCGCATGTGCCTTCATATGATTGGCTAAATCTTTGGCATAGGGCCAGGAAAAGAACTCTGCTCTAAGAAATTTTGGGCCTCGACATCCGAGCACGGCCTCTGAACAAAGGTAATAGGGACCGAAGGAGTACCTGCAGTAGCTGATGCCGACAAATCTAGAGAAGAACCTATAAGAAGATCATTGGAACCATATTCATTCATATCAGGCTGGCCAGGGTTGGAGACACCACCATCAGGAAAAGAAGAAGAGGAAGGTCCCTGCGAGGGTACTACAATTGGGGAAACCGGCATCAAAGCTGACTCACGAAAAAGGCGCTCATTCACTGGACCCCTTCTTAATCTCTTAAAAATCTGAGGCCTCTCATCTTCGGTCTCTTCATCATCCACATCTTCCACAGTCACAACAGACAAATTAACTGAGCTTTTGTTAACAACTCTTATGGCAGGCCCCTTCGGTAATGCAGCGGGGACGGTAGCTTTCACACCTCTTTTCTTCGGAACCACAGTAGCGCTCTTCTCTCGGTTTGGATCACATAAAGAAAACTTCGCAGTACCATCATCAACCAACATCATCTTGTTCTGCTGAAAAGCAGTCAATTTGTCAGGCTCTAAACAGAGGCAGATATCCATACCTATTGCATAGCTGAGGCAGGAAGTGTTTATCACCTGACCATTTCCCCCCTTCCCAGCAGAAGCTGATCTCGAA
This sequence comes from Papaver nudicaule, assembly GCA_023529015.1. Lineage (NCBI taxonomy): Eukaryota > Viridiplantae > Streptophyta > Magnoliopsida > Ranunculales > Papaveraceae > Papaver > Papaver nudicaule. Next base: position 12,067 of record JAJJMA010286893.1, on the reverse strand, counting down.
GATCTTTTTCTCTTCTTCTTCGGATCATCGCCACGCTCGGAAGCCTGTCGATTCTTTAGCTTCCCTTGCTCCATTTTCTGAAAAAACAAGAAGACACATGAGCAAGATAATTAAAAAATGATTAACGAAAAAACAACTTCATCTTACCCTTATCTTGCCAAGAACAATCTTTTCCTGAGATTTCTTACGTTCCTCTTTGGAGAAATGAATTCTGTAGAAATCGACGACAGGAAAATCATGCCCATCCTTAAACTTCGTACGCTCAACTCTCCCCTCCTCATCTTCGTAGCCATAAAGAACGGGACCTTCGATGAGCACGGGTTTTGAAAACCATACTTCGTCGCTAGATCTAGTGTGACGAAGAAGCGCATTCCTTTTAAAATTAGTAAGGTCCACATCACCAAGAGCATGAGAAGAATCGACCACTTTACCTAAGCTCACACTCCAGGGAGCTTTCTCCTTGAGCAAACTTTTTTCCACCTTGTAGTACCTGAAAAAATTCTCAGCAGTCCAGAAATCTGGAGAACGTTTAAGCTCCTCGGGAAGTTCCTCATAGTAATACGACTTGCCCTCCGAACGAGCAACCCATTCGCTGATAACCCGAATAGAATTTCCATTCAATTGCATCACACCACAAGGAGGGCTGATCCTGGAATAAATCTCATAAAAAAGAGGATTGGACGGATTATACAACGGAATGGGAAGACCGACACCGAGTTGTTCACCGGAAACGATCAACCTTTTATTACTACACTCTTGAGCAGAAAGCAGTTCAGGTGACATGATTTCCCTACCCAAGCTCCGACAAGGGAAAAGAGTTCGGTTAAAACCATAAATTCGCGCCCTCTCTTCCCAACTAATTTTCTGGGGATCCACCATTTTCCGGGGCAGCACCTTACCAGAAGAAGTACTTTCAGAAGCCTGAAACGAAGGAGAAATTAAAAAAAAAAAAAGTAGCAAACAAAAACCAAACAAATTGGCGGGAGACAATCCACAAAATCTTACCATAACCAAAGAAATAAGAACAAAAAGAAAGGTTCCAAGAACAATCAGATGTCTCGGAAAGCGATAAAAATTGGAGGAAGAAAGAGGGAAGGAAAGGCAAGAATAAGCGAATTTAAATAAGAAGGGATGGAACCAGCGCAGTAGGTAACCGGTGGAAAAGAGGCGAGGGTTTCGAAAACACTTAAAGATTACGTGTGTCAGTTAAAGAAACCGAAAGATGGACACGTGTCGAGGAAGGCGAGACGCCAAGGGTTTTCTTCTCCGAACCTCCTCGATCTTCGAACAAGAGGCAAACTGTGTAGGGTAAAACCCCTCGGGACACGTGTCAGAGATCCGAGAAACAAGACCACACCAAAGGAAGAAGTAGCGAAGCTTCGGGATCAAACCAAAGAAAGATGAGACCAAGGACACCGAGTAAAGAGTCCGAGGAAAGGGATTCGGACCCTGCCTCGAAGGACCGAAGCCCCAGAACCATCTTCGGAGTACAACCAAGGGAACCGCCTTACTCGACAAAGACTGACACCACCACGATTGAGTCAATTGTCTTATTAGCTGTAAACCACCCAAGCTCGGCCTATATAAGGTGAGCTTGGAAAACATTGTAAGGGTGGGATTTTTGGTGTAACTTAAGTGGCGAGAGAGGGATTAGGTTTGTATCTCCTCTAGCTCCTTAGGATCATATCCATGTAGTAGTAAAACAGAAATATAACACACTTTACGCTTTATCTTTCGATTAATGGGTCATTTTACATGTCTTCGGTACTGTTCTTGAGGTCTTCGCACCTTGAATAATGTTTAAGTAACTGTGTGTGTGTGTTAAGATCTGAGGGCTGTAGAACATGATGCACCTATGCAGATTTTATACTCATACAATTAGGTTGATCCACGCGAAATTAAGTATACCACCATATCTCAACAATTCCCCATAGACTAAGGATGCTTGAGCTATCAAGTGACGCACAACCAAGAGCAATGTACAACTCGGCTAATATAACAGACCCCCAATCATAAGTTGTGGCAACATCCATATTTTTCAAAGCCTCTAACCATCCAACTGCCACAGTACTACCTGGGTTGGCGAACATCAGATACCGATCATCCATAAAATAAATGCCTTTGCAATTTCGGTACCCGGTTCAGGCTCATCATTACGGGAACATTGATCATAAAGAAATACCTTTAAACCCGCAACATGAATTGCATTATTTTTTAAGGTCGTGTGCTTCTTGAGTCCCCTGTCTTCTGCAAAGTACTGCGAAATTCCTCTGCATATATTTCATTGTCCAACCAACCATGTTGGTCAAATGGGTTATTAACTCCGATACCAGAAGGTATCCCAAGTAAGTACAACAAATCTAATGGCGTAATTCCTGTAAAAATCAATAGAAATGAACATTAGTATTTTACATTTATTCCATTTTTGTAAAATTTATTTGACATTTTAATTTTACTGGACTATATTCGTAAAACTTATTCGACAATTTAAGCATACATATTTCGAAATCTCTAAAATGAAATGTGTGTGTGTAGTATTCCACAAACATTCGATCAAAGAGAAGAACAATTTGTTTTGATGCCTCTTCGCTTTTATAATGTACAAACAACTCCAAAGAAATTTATCGACAATTGCCTTAGAACCAGGAGATAACCTTTAATAAACCGATTTAACTTCATACCAAGATCCTCATGGTTTTTGAAATGTCTAGTTCTACAAGCTATTGTAGCTATATGACCTTGCTCTTTAGCTAATCTCGACAAGAAACTTTTTTTTGAACGTTCTTCTCAATCAGGATCTGAATCTACCACCGTTGAAGGACATTGGGGTTGTGAACCGAGACGTCTTTGATTTCTTTGTATACTAGTATAAAAAGATTGAATTTGAGACATTATGTTTTTAGAATTTTGTAGAGAGATGGGCTTGGTGTTTGACGTATGAAGAATTGTGTTAGAAGTGTGAAGAATTGAGTTTGAGTACGGTTGGTATTTAAATACCAAAAAAAAAAAAAAAAAAGTACGTTTGGTATTTATAGGGGGAAATAACCATTTAAAAAAACTAGTCTTTCAAAGACTCTCTGGCCCGTGCGATCTAACCTGGTTTGCGCTGCGGATCAACCTAATCCGGCGAACAACACTTCCCATGGTGGAAAATAGAGTTTGCCCATCCACATGAAGTGACATTTGAACAAAATTGAGCCTCACCATAATTTTTTTTTTTTTTTTGCTTCCAAAAATCATCACACGACAAGTTCCAATCTAGGTTTAATTTGAAAACTAGTTTTTGTCATAGAATCGCCAAAATAATTGTACTTTAGAAGACTGATGCATTATTCAGTTGGCGAGAATATCATCTTTGCCAAAGGAAACATGTAACAAAACACAGCAAATTGTAGGCAGTTCTGTAACATTGGGTCCAAGTTTTTGGTCATCCGGCATTAGTAGGGCATATTAAATGTCCTACCTACACAGGACAACACCCTTTTGACCAGATTGGAGCCGTCTTTAAATGTTAGCAAGAAAAGGAAAAATAAAAGAAGCCCAAATGGGGGTGATGGATTGGTGGTGGTCTTTTTGCTCTGACCAAAGTTTCTCATTTTCTCTGTACACACTGCCCACGATGTTGTATAAATATAACTAAACTAAACAAGGCCAAGAACTTAGGTTTTTATTTCATCACCTGAAACTGGAGATTCGGGTCTGGCTCTTGTTTTTGTCCCACTGCAAAGAACAACAACAGCAAAGAGAAAATTAATATTATGTGGATTCCACCTGCTTCTAACAACCTTACAAGAAGATAAAAATGGTGCATTTTTAAGATTCACTTCCCGCGATCATCACTGTTTTAGGTCTGTTTTTCTCACTCTCTCTTTACATTTTATTTTTTTGGTGGGATTTTTTCTTCTTTCTTTAAGAGTCCGAGGATTTTATTTATTTTAATTTTTAAAGTTTGGTTCTTTTCCTTCTCTTTGCAGGGTATATTAAAAACTTAATCTTTCTGTGCTTTGAATGAAATCAGGTGAGTTTTTGTTGTCATTTCTTGCTTTTCATTTCATGATTTGTAACGATCTGTAATGGTTGGTTAAGGTTGTAACTTGGGTTTGTTCCTGAGCATTTTCTTTTTGATCCTTCTCCATTTCTAGGGCATTTAAAATGTTTTTTTTTTTTTTTTTTTTTTTTTTGGTTGTTTCTCTTTTGGGTTTTGGGATCTTAGGTCTGAGTAATTTTTTTATCTTCTATTTTTGAATTTTGGTATCCTTAGGGTTGGTAAATGTATGAGTTTTACAGGTTTTAAGCCCTCCAAGTTTCTTGGGCTAGTACAGTTGGTGTGGTATTAGATTGAGATTTATTGACAGAGTGTACAAGATTGAGCATTAATTACTTTTTATTGTTTATTATTTCTCTTCCTTGAGATTTATAGGGTTTTTACATCAGGTATTTGAGCTCCAGGTTTGGAATGATACACATACTGTGAAAAAAGTTGGTGAATGGGGATTCAGACGATGGGGTCTCAAGGTGGTAACAGTCAGCAATCTCAGTTCCTGCCTTTGGCGAGGCAAGGATCATTGTACAATCTTACGCTTGATGAGGTTCAAAACCAGTTAGGAGACTTAGGAAAACCTTTAAGTAGCATGAACCTAGATGAGCTACTAAAAAATGTGTGGTCGGCCGAAGCTAATCAGGGTGTAGGAATGGACGCGGAGAATACAGCTCAAGCTGAACAACTTGCTTCAGTTTCTGCTTTACAGCGTCAAGCGAGCGTTAACTTAACTAGGGCTCTTAGCAAGAAAACTGTCGATGAGGTGTGGAAAGATATTCAGCAAGGTCAGAAAAATGATACAGAAGAGTTGAAAGCTGCTCAGGAAAGACAACAAACTCTAGGTGAGATGACACTGGAAGATTTCTTGGTCAAAGCAGGGGTTGTCGCTGAAGGTCCAGGGGATAAGCAAAATGAAGGGGCTACTGGTGTAGGAGTTGATTTAATGGCAGCACCACCTCAGAGTTTTCCACAGCAAGCTCCATGGATGCAGTACCAGATCCCTGCAATACATCAACATCCGCAACAACAACAGCAAACTATGATGGGAATTTTTGCTCCAGGTCGTCCTGTTCCGCCGCCTCTTGCTCTAGCCTCAAGTCCAATTTTGGAAGTCACGTATTCTGACAACCAAATGGCTTTGTCATCTCCTTTAGCCTTGTCAGATACACAGACACCTGGGCGAAAAAGGGTTGCCCCAGGAGGAGACATGATTGAGAAAACTGTAGAGAGAAGGCAGAAGAGAATGATCAAGAACAGGGAGTCTGCAGCCAGGTCACGAGCCAGGAAACAGGTGGGCTCTCTTGTTATTTATCTAGCTGTGAAGTTGCAGCAATTGTTATATTCTAGTTTATACAAATAGCTTAATGAATGGTTTGAGCAGGCTTACACTAATGAGCTGGAGAACAAGGTTTCACGTCTGGAAGAGGAGAATGAAAGGCTCAGGAAACAGAAGGTAGACGCCTATTGTCTGTTTCTATTTTTGTTTATTTTTCTTGCATTTCATTTCATTTTTGTGGTAGCTACATGTTCTGGAAGTTTAAATACTTACCATTCCGATATAAAGCAGACTAGCAAGGGTTAGATCAAATTGTTTAATGCCTCATTCTGAATTGATTGACTTGGTGATAGTTACATGTTCTGGAAGTTTAAATGCTTCGTTTTGATATAAAGCAGACAATATAGGTTTCGATCAAATTGAGTGATGATTCTGTATGAAATAGAGAGGCTTCATTCTGAATGAGGGTTTTATATGTGAAAAAGCTTGTTTTTTATTTTCTGATGCATCTATGATATAGTTCTGACCATATTTGTCTAAACAGAAGGTTGTTATTATTCTTATTCTGCAAGTAGTGTGCTGCCTATGAACCTGTGGAGAATAGATTAAGTCATGGTTCTTAAGCCCGTAGAGTTATTTAGAGTAGTTTTGATGCAAATTATCGTACACACATACCTCCATAATGAGGTTTAGGACCTTTTAAGTTGGGATGTTAACCACATTCTCATTGATTATATAATATTTGTAGCTGTGAACCACGACGGATACCTATCTATATTCATAGCTCTTGTCAATGTCATCGACAACTCCATAACCTTCGTCTTTCGGCTCCCATCATAATCTTTATCCTTCTATTGTATTGTACCCTTTTCTAGTGGCGATTGAGTGCACTACCATCTGTCCTGGGATGCATGTATATGCTATTTAATCTCTTTTGAATAGTGGTACAACCAATGAATACATGACAAAAAAACTAAAATTAAAAAAATTGGCGCTCTCAAAATTGGTCCGTGTTAGTGTCCTAACCAAGTTTCCAATACAAAGCATATCCCAGTGAGGATATTATATGGGGAAAAACTTGGTCTTATTTTCAGATGCACCTGTGAAATATAGCTGATCAAATTTGTCCAAGCAGAAGGTTGTTATTCTTAGTATTCTTACCCTGCAATTAGTGTGCTGCCTATGGACCGTGGAGTTTGGATTTAATTTAGGTTTCTAAGCCTGTGGAATTGTTTTAGAGTAGTTTTGATGCAAATTGTAATGTGAACGTACCTCCATAGTGATGTTTAAGACCTTTTAAGTTGGGGTTGTAATCACTTTGTCATTAATCATCAATATTTGTAGCGGTGAACCACAAAAGGTGCCTAATTATATTCATTGCTCTTGCCAATGTCATGGACAACTCCCAAATCTTCGTCTTTCGACTCCCATCATAATCTTTATCCTTAAATTGTGTTAGAACTACATTTTTCTAGTGGTGATTGGGAACTCTTAACCATCTTTTCTGGGTGAAGTTAACATGTTTGTTGCTTTTTACTTGTTTATGCTATTTATGTCCCTTGAACAGTGCTACTACTAGTGATAAGTAACGCAACAAAAATTAGAAAATCGGCGCTCCCAAAATTACCCCAAAAATTCGATCATCTTGTTCAGAGGTACTTCCCGTGTTGCGTTAACATGTTAGTGTCTCGACCAAGTTAACATGTTAGTGTCTCGACCAAGTTTCCAATACAAAGTATATATATTCCCCAAGATCATCCATTTGTGGAGACAACATCTTTCAGACTTAGAAAATTAGCTAGTCATAGTATAGTTGTAACTTCTAAGAAGTTAAATTTCTGAGTGTTATCTTTCCACCAATTCCAAGTATTAAATAAATGCCAACCATGGCTTGATGCTGGTGTTAGCTTCTTACAGGCTTTATTTTTTGGCCAAGACTGGATTTTTTTTTTTTGGCCAAGACTGGATTTTTTTTTTTGGTGAGATCATCGTAATTAGACTTCCATAAGTCGTACACATAAAAATTGGAATACAATCTTTGTGAATCATTTTAGATGTATACTAAATTCTTATTTTTTGTGGGAAAACAGTGTCTATGCCTGTATCATGATATACCCATAACTTTGAATTAGTCTTCGTATGATTGCTCACGAGTTTGAATCCTCTTTCATCTGCTTGTAGTCCCAGGAGGTGTAATACTACTGTACATCAAATTGTTCATGAATTTTAGTAAGCGGTTATCTACTCATGTTTTTACCTTTCCTGTTGGAACTTCAACATCCCATTTCCTCTTGGTTTCTTGCAGGAGCTGGATAAGATATTACCATCTGCACCGCCGCCTGAGCAAAAGTATCAGCTTCGAAGAACAAGCTCAGCACCTTTCTGAATTGGACTTATGTGTTCATACAAAATGTTCTGTAGAGTATAGGCAGACTGCACTGGTATTGTTCCTTGATATTTGCTTTAGAAAATTCTTGGGAGCCTGACCCACAGTTTCTCAGCTTCTCGAACAACTTTTGGAGTTATCTTTCTCAAGTTTGCAAGGGTGCTTTTGAAATATCTGAAACCTGCTTTTTGGTGTTTTTTAGATTCTGCCCCTGCTATTGAAATTGAGGCTTTGGTTGTATGTACATGTTCACTGCTCACTTGTTGTAGAACTCACAGAACTATAGTTTTTTCATTGTGTGCTATTAGATGTTTCTAAATATACGTTGCGGTTTTATATATTGGTTAAAGTTCCCGTTTCCTTAATTCCATGGGTTTAGGGTTTACAGTTGCTATGTGTGCCCTTTTTGAAGAATCAGGGATGGTTTCTGATTCTCTAAGCAAGTGAAAGACATGAAACTGCTACTGCAGGCATTGTCTTGGATTCACAGGACATGTTCTGGCTGTTTGTATTTTACTTGGCAATCATCCCTACTGGACAACTTTGCCGCTCAATGCAGTATTTTTAAGCAGGCTTACGGAGGAGCTGGAGCCTGCATTGAAGCCAATGCAATGATTGGCTTTCTGTCGGGCCTGTATCTTCAAGATTCAGCCTGACTGACAGCTAGAACAAACTGATACATCTGCCGCCTTATTCGGATGAGGCTTGGTTATTCATCCTAAAACTGACGCAGACCTGTGCAATGATTGGACTAGATGTTGGTCCAATCTTAGTCGAACTAAGCAGTCCTAATTTGCACCAGAAAATAATATACTGCTGTTCTGTGTTGCCTTGACAACTTCAGTTTCTGAGTATCACACCAGAAAGATGTCTAATCTGGTAGTTGGATGGGAGACCACCAAATGTAAATTTGAAAGATATCATTTGAAAGATGTCTAATCTGGACCATCTGGTAGATGGATGGCGAGACCACCAAGTGTAAATTTGAAAGATGTCTAATCTGGTACTTGGATGGCGAGACCACCAAGTGTAAATTTGAAGCGTGGCACAGCCTTACATTTGTTGTGTTGATGTTCTTTCCTCGTACTGGAAAAAGACATCTGATATGTCTGCCATAGTACCATCTAGTCGAAAGGACTGATATAATTTTGCCATCTGCAACGAGGAATGTCCTTGTGTCTTAAGGGACTTGATATTCAGATATAATTCTTTTCTTACACTGTCAGTAAATAACAATTTATTTTATACATAACCACTATTGGTGGCACACAAATGGAAAAACAGCAGCCACTGCTGATAACAATTTGAATAGCATCTTCAACCGCTGTAAGGGCCATCCGCCAAAACTGAGTCACTGCATGCATTGCTTGAAAACTAAATAGCAGTGGGGCTACTGTTTACTCGTTTCAATATTCATCACTCCCTGGAAAGATCAACTTCAAGTCTTCATTGTCTCTGTAAACTTGAACCAGAGCAGCAGCCTTGTATGCAAATAACCCTAACATTGCTGGAACAAGCTATACGAAACAAAACACAACCTTCGTCAGTGAAATTCAATTTATTTTATCACGCATAATAATGTGCAGTACTTGCAAAATAAAGTAATCCACCACTATTAGGTGTTTGTTTGCGTGAATCAAGAACACTCCATACGAAAGTGGATCGTATTTGTTTCCAATGAACTATTGGGGGATCTAGTTACTCGCACTTAAACAGGAGTTATCCACTTTTTGTTTGTGTAATACTTAACAGCTCCCATCTATACGAGGTTAGAGATGGAAAAATCTAAACTGTACCTGAAAACTGAAAAGATCATTGGAGAAATGAGTAGACAACCCCCAAAGTCCATAAATTGCAGCAGGGATCACAAGCCTTGGTGATGAAAGAACAAAGCCGCTACCATTTAGCGTTGTTACAAAGAAGTTTTGCAAGTCCTCGCTTCTTATCCCAATTCTGATTCAGAAAACACGTCGTTTGTCGAAAGGAATTTGCATGAGACCAAATCATACATCATAAAAAATCTTAGCACAGAACATTCACATAGTTTAGTTGAATTTATACTTCTTTACTTTCTTCTGCCTGAAAATCTCTGGAACTGCTTCCCTTGTCAGGTTGTCAACATGGAAGTAAAGGAGCTGGAGATACAAAAAACTGCTCTACAAAAGTGGAAAACAAAGCTCCAAAGTTAAAGAGTAACATAATCTAGGTATATGATTGATGAAAAGGGACCTCGCAGTAGGACAAAAATGTTGTTTACCTGAAGAGAACTCCTGTTGCATAACTTATAGCAGCCTATAAAATCCGGAGTGAAGTTATATTAAGCATTCTTTGAAATAGTTAACGTTTTTACAATGAAAAATTAAGCTACATGCTTCTCAGAGTTGTTTTATTCTTAAGAATTCAAAATTTTATCAGCTTCTATAATTGATAAGGCAGTGGGTATCGAATTAAGTGTTGGTTTTGTTGGTAGTAAAATTTAAAAAAGTTTCTTGCATTTTCTCATAAAAGTGACAGTGTAAGATAATGCTTCAGATAGACTTCTCCTGCAACAATGCCAGTGATTACCTGCAAAGAGAAGACCACCAAACAATATCCAGTGCAGAAAGTTCCGACGACAGCAGTTAAGAGGGTCAACTCTTTCTTAATCTGAGAGATAACAATAAAGGTCAGTAACTTGCGCACTAGATATAATTCAGATAATACTCTTGCTTGTGAAAGGTGGTTGTCGACTAGATAGTATAAATGATTCTAAATTAAATCAAAGTTCACAGGTGTTTATCACGAAATAAAGAACGATTCAAAAGCTCATACAGCGTCATATTGTAGAAGGTTAAGTTTCTTCCTTCTTTCACGATCATCTTGTATTTCCTGTCATTACGTCAAACGTAACTGAATCGTTAACATAGTCAAAGAATTAGCAGAATCAATAGGTGTTTTATAAAACTACTAGTGAGAAATGTACCAGGCACTAAAAGAAAAATAAATAATAAGCACCGTACATCGTAAGTCGTAACTTAACACAAATTCAGACCTTAAAAGTTTGTCTCCTATTGACTGGTGCAATTTCATCACCAGACACCCATTCGAGGGTTTTCGTCAGCTTCAAAAATCCACCGACATTCTCAGTTTCCATGACCTGCACAGGATTGTTAGTAAGAATAGGTTATGGACATTCTAACCGGAAACTAACCTACTAATAAGACCTCGAGGGATCAATCGTAGAGTGATTCGACTGCGGGTTTGTTCCCAAAACTTTGAATCCCCCTCAAACTCATAGGGTATCCCATCCCTTATGCCACCAATGTCTCCACAAGTCATGTCCCTATGGATTAGTCTGTTCCTTTGGGATGTTATTATTTGCAGTATAGCATTATGAAAAAGATACAATCCATTCTCACTCATTGTTCCTCCAAGAAATAGTGATAGAACTTGGAAATGGATAAGCTACTGAAAGTTAAATTTTCTTTTTATACTAAACAGAACAATAATTTAGTCAGTTTTGTGTCCATACCTCCTCTAATTGCATTTGTTGAGAATTTTCATCAAACACATTATCTTCAAGTTCAAAGAATTTCAATTCGTCTCTTCTCCAAATAATATCAGAAGCTTTACTTACAAAGTCACCATTCAATTGTCTATCCCTTAGAAACATTTGTAAAGCATCCTCTCCTGTAAGAGAAGAAAAAAAGTTACAAAACTAGATTTCTAGTTTGTAAGAAGTATTCCTCTCCAAGAAGTAAGAAGTGAGCAAAGAAGTACCAGGAAGAGAACTTCTGAAAACTGAAACTACTGACTTTCTTCCTCTACAGTGATCAAATGGAGACTTTTTGAGAAATGGGTGTGGAGAACTAAGACTGCTAAAGCTCCTCCTCACTTCTAAAAGGCTCTTCATTTTTTGCTTTTCTGCTTTCTGTCTCAAGTCTAAAACTTTCTCTCTTCTAGTGAGAGCAAGACATTATCCACCATATATTTACTTTGGTTAAGTATTTGTGTAAATTGATTGGGTGAAACGTAGCACAGGAAATCTGAATGAGAGGATTACTACATGAGCTTTTTATCTCAAAGCAGAGTATAATCCGAAGTTATACAATCGTGTACACATGTCAGTCACCCACCGGATTATCTGTGTAAAGCTGTTGACCTTCGCATACCAGCAGTTACATAAACCCACCACCTAGCTGGTTATCCCATAAATTCTGTTAGAGCTGAATCGGTACAATTCATCAAATCGGGTCGTAGAAACGCTGCGCCGTCATCGATACGGACAACCAAAACTTAATGTGCAACGGACGGTTTAGATGATACTTCCTACACCGGCATAAGCCTTATGTCTTAAACCCTAACCCTACGAGTACTCCACATATAT
>JAJJMA010286886.1:0-28109 GCA_023529015.1 Papaver nudicaule | reverse complement strand
AACCTTTCACAAGGAGCACACATGTGGAGCTGGTAATACTGATTCTCGGAAGTTCAAAATGAAGCGTAAGTTTGTGCAGCAAGTCATCATGGATGATATTAGATTCAAGCCTAACAAGAAGAAAGCTGATGATGTTATAGAAAGTTTTGATAGAGATTATGGTATAACATTAACATATCATCAAGCTTATGCGGGTCTTGAGCTTGGGAATCAAGTTTTGTGGGGAGATGATGTTAAAGCATATTCACAATTTCGGTGGTATGTTGACGCTGTTGAGAAATATAATCAGGGTAGTTCAGTTTTTCTTGAAGTCAATGAAGAAACGAAGAAGTTTGAGAGGTTTTTTGTAGCTTTTGAAGCTTGTATCTACGGCTTCAATAATTTCTGCCGCCCTTTGATTTTTCTTGATGCCACTTTTCTTGTTGGTAAATATAGGGGGACCCTGATGGTTGCTGTTGGGAAAAACGCAAACCAAGGTAACTTCTTAAAAATATTAGGCTTAATTGTTAGAAATTAAGTTGCTATGTTTTTTTTTTTTGTTATACATGGATTTTTCTTTTTTGTTTTTTTGTTATTGTGCAGGATTAATTCCTAGGAATTAAGTTGCTATGTTTTTTTCTCTTTTTTTTTTTTTCCTTTGTACATGAATTTTCATTTGTGTTTTTGCCTGTAAATTGTTTATTGTGCATGCTTAATCCCTAGGAATTAAGTTGCTTTTGTCTAATATCTGTTATCTGTTTTTTGCAGAAATTTATCCTATAGTTTCGACTGAGAATGCTGATAACTGGGTATGGTTTCTTAGGAAATTGAAGGACATTCTCAATGGTAGAACAACAACTTTTATAAGCGATCGGGGGAAAGGTTTGTTGCATGCAGTTCCACTTGTTTTCCCTGAACACTACCATTCGTATTGCTATTTTCACATGAAGGGAAATATACCCGTGTCAAAGAATGACAGAAGATACTCTGCTGCTGTTAGTATGTTCAAGTATGCATACTATGCACTCACCGAGCAAGGTTTTGTTACTGCTGTGAAAAATATGAGGATTTACAACTTAAAGAAAATGATTACGTGGATGGATGGCATTGCTCATGAAAACTGGGCCACTTATTCATTTCAAGGAATGCGTTATGGCGAAAAGTGTTCGAATGTCGCCGAATCGTTTAATAGTTGGGTGAAAACTGACAAGGATCTTCCACTATGTGTTTTGGCTGATCAAATTTGTATCCGTACCATGAATATGATCTTTCAAATGATGAAAAAATCGGAAAAGTGGACGTCAATCCTCACTCCAGAAATGGAAAGACGGCTTAAGAGAATCAAAGATGTGGGGAGATGCTATAATGTAGTGCAAGCTGGTCCAGGTTTATTCGAAGTTTTTACTGTTATCCCCCCAAGAGACATATAGTGGAGTTGTATGCTTTCAATTGCACATGCCGGAGATGGACTGTAAATAGATTCCCTTGTTCGCATGCTGTTCAATGTATCTTGAGGTAATGTATATTAACTTAATTGTTAGCAATGAAGTGGTATATTAACTTTTTTTGACTATTTTTTAAGAGTTTGAACATACTGTCTTGTTTTTAGTTTGTTTGAACATACTGTCTTGTTAGTTTTAGGTTTAATTCTCTGTAGGGAAGTTTTTTTTATTGTGTTATGTAGCTCTCTTACATCATTCATTTTTTTTTTTGATAGGTTCACCAATAGAAGCGTATATGAATACATTGATCCCGCTTTCACGGTTGCAGCTTATCAGAATTCTTACTCGCATCCAATTTTCCCAATTCCTGATGTGGAGAAACCAGATGAAGTTCATGAAGCCAACAAAATCAATCCTCCAAATGTAGTAAGACCAGGTGGCAGACGACCCAAAAAGAGGATGATAGCTCAATCTGACAAGCCAAGAAAGAAACGTATTTGCGGCAATTGTGGAAAACCTAGCTTACACAACAAAAGATCATGTCCAAACCCTACTGCTGCATCCCCTGACCTTATTGCTCGAAAAAGGAGACGCACTAACAAAGGAGGCCCTGCCACTGCTACTTCTACGTCCAGTGATGTATCATGTACTATTCAAACAGGTCTATGTACTCATACTGCTGCTTCACCCACTATTCAATTTTCCCGATGTCCCGACACTGCTGCTTCATCCCCCATCCCTACTAGTCCAGGTGATCACACTGCTGCTTCATCTCCTATTCCTACTAGTCCAGGTGATCACGTTGCTGCTTCATTCAATATACCTACTGGCCGAGGTCACAATGTTGCTTCATCTGGTATTCCAACTGGTAGAGGTCGAGTTCGAGGTCCTGACATTTATCTCTCTCTTTCACCTCCAACTGGTAGAGGTCGAAGCCATGGAACCAACAACGTTTCTTCATACACTGGTAGAGGTCGAAGCCATGGAACCAACAACGTTTCTTCATCCACTGTTAGAGGTCGAAGCCATGGAACCAACAACGTTTCTTCATCCATTGTTAGAGGCCGAAGCCATGGAACCAACAACGTTTCTTCATTCATTGGTCATAGTCAAGGTCGAGGTCATGGGTTAGGTTTTTACTTTGGCTTATAAAAAAACCTTGATATTATGCATGTCTTTTATGATTTTTTTGCACACTTAATTGTTAGGAATGCTCCTCATTCTGTGTAATGAAGGGAGGTTTCCATTTAAGATTTCCATTCAATACTAGACTTCATTCCTAGAAATTAAGCATCTTCTTTTAAACTACACTGCATTTAGGATTTTTTCATGAGATTAAAGTGTGTTCTTTTAAATATGTTTTTTTAATTCCTATGTAATAAGTGTTTTTTTAAGAAGCCTTTTGAATAAGGACTAATACTTTTTCAATACACAGAAATGAAGTGTTTTTTTTTAGAGGCAACTATGATACAATAAGCATTTTTTTTAGCACTTTTTGGTTTTGCTAAAAATGAAACTCATTATGAAAAATTAAGTCAGAAATTCAAGCTATCAAAAGTCATCTTTTTAGCTTGTAACCACTTAATGTTTCATAATTAAGTCACACATTACTTAATTATAAGTAATGAGGCTGGTATATTAACTTGAAAGATAAACTCCATTTTGTTGGAAAATAATATAATGCACATAGAAACAAACATATAATCCACAAAGCATTTTACATAAGAGAGTATGTTCAAACTAACATGAAAAAAACAAGAAAATAACATAACCATATAAAAAGTATGTTCAAACTAACAAGAAAATAACATTACCACCTATAAAATCATTCTGGCTAAACTGTACTTTCATTCAAATATCATTTTCTTGAGGTGAACCCTCCTGACAGAACCCTCCCTCAACATTGTTCCTATATTCAAAGTTAGTAAACTGTCCCCAGCTTGTTTCAAGAGGAGATGCATTCAGCAACTTAAAAGCCATATCACGCCTCTTTTTTTTCCATGAGTGTCTCCAAAACTGGACCATAGTCTATTCTTTTTATCCTACTGGGGCTAGCCCTGCAGTGGTTCTTCATCCAATAACACACATACAAGAGGGAATCTGGGTTTCTTGGTTTTTAAACAACCCACCTGATGTTCTCTGGGACTTCAATGGAACACTTGCAAGAGGATCTGCACAGGTTGACTTCTCTGTTTTGGGTCGCAAACCAGGTGCTCAGCGGTTCTTCGCAGAAGACCACCATTTCAGCGGCATCCTTTTGAACTCTTTCCCAAATTTCACCAATCCTGTATGAACTGTAATGATACCACTTCAAAATATTGATGTCAAAGATAAGTAAATGCCAATGTTCTTTAAAGCAAACATCTTTGACATCATTGGTATTGGTGCACATTGGAATCATCAACTTTTGAGTATCAGGATCCATCTCCAAAATTTTCTTGGCAACCCCCTCATTCATCCATTCTTGGACTTTGACTAACTGTATAAATAAAATGTTGTTTCCAATAAGCACGATGCATATGTAAATTAATCTCAGTTTTTTTCTAAAAATGAAGTGATATAAAAACAGATATGCAAACTTCTAAATGAATCTTCATTACTAAGACTCAAGTCTTCATTGACACGAAAAATCCTCCCAACGATTTTTTTTTTGGTTTTCAGTCCTCATGTCCATTGCTGCTGTCGTCACAGCTCATAGGGGATCTTTTTTTTTTACATCCAGGTGTACAAGGCGGTAACCAGTATCATAGTTGTTTCATCTTTATCCTTAACAGTTAATTCTTAGTAATGAAAAAGCACTTTCATGTGTTTATATGATACATGTTTAAAATTATAAGACTAAAATAAATAAACATTACTCAAAGTGGAGTTAAGAGTAACTTACAGATGCTGAAGGTGGAGTTATTTGGAACTTCAGGTACTTCCACGACTTCTCTGGCTTTTTTTGGGCCATCTTCCTTTTGTATGTGTAGTAGGTAATCAAAGATGAGTCAAGGTCAACATTGGACAAAAGTTCCTCAACGGCTAACCCTTGAACTGAAAGAGTTGCCCCTTCAAAGACATCATTCACAGTCCAAGCGGCTGAACTGTAAAACATAAAATATTAACAAATATGAAATTATTCATCACATAATATCAATCCATACACTGAAAAATCAGAAATTAGTGAAGGGACACTGTAGAATATAGGCTTAATCCATAGGAATTAAGTGTGTGTGTGTTTTTTTTAAATGAAGCCTGTAATTTTTTTTCTTTAATGAAGTTCATTTAATTCTTGGTTACATGATACAAATTAAAAGCTTTCTATCAAATAAAATGAATCCCCATCTTAGTATCATTTTTTAAAGCTTGGTATCAGCAAGTTGTTTCCTTAATGTAATCTATATCGAACACATATAACATTTGAGGAAACAACTTGCTGATACCAAGCAGAAATGATTGATTGAATTCATTAGTATCATATTTTTTTGCTTAGTTTCAGCAAGCTGTATCCTTAATGTAATCTATATCAAACACAGATAGCATTTGAGGAAACAACTAGCTGAAACTAAGCAAAAATGATTGATTGAATTCATTTTCCAAAATATATATATATATATATATATAACAAAGTACCTTGTCATAGCATATTTGAAGAATGGTTCCAACTTCTGTTTCTGAGCATCACTAAGAATATTACCATAAAAGGTTGTCATCAAAGGCATCAAATTAGGTATGATTTTTATCTCCCTGATGATTTGGTTTTCTTCATCTTGTTTCACTGTAAAAAATACATACAAAAGACATAGGGATTAAGACTATACACTCATCAAGAGGATAAGTAAATCTTTTTGTTAAAAACAATCATATGAACACAAACTAAACCAATTATTTTATTTTTTATTTTTAGATCTGGAACTGAAACAACAATCTAAACTTAACCATTTTTAATCTCACATGCAAAACAACCTACACATGTTAACCTAAACCCACAAGACAGATCCAGAAACCAATAGCAACATAAAATGAGTTTAGAACACAAAATATAAACAATAAACTCAAAAAAATGATATTCCTTTCAAGAGTGAATACCTTCTTTGTTCTTTTCCATTAATCTTTTGGATCTTCTCAGTGAACTAGGATATTCCTGATTTTCTTTTGCCATTTTTTTGGGATTTTTTTTGTGATGTTTTCGGTTTAGGGTTTTTAGAAGAGATTTATGAAGAAAACAACTGTGGGTGAATGCTCATTTTAAAGGAAAACCGCATTCAAAGGACTTAAATGAAAAGTAGATGAATATTAAATGAAAAGTAAATGAATAGTCAGAAGCAGTTTGAAGCGGTTCAACATTTTTAAGAGAAACAGAGGTACAAACATGAAAACCGCATTCAAATGGATTGAATGAAAAGTAAATGAATAGTCAGAAGCAGTTGAAAAGCGGTTCAACATTTTTAAGAGAAACAGAGGTACAAACATGAAAACCGCATTCAAATGGATTGAATGAAAAGTAAATGAATAGTCAGAAGCAGTTGAAAAGCGGTTCAACATTTTTAAGAGAAACAAGAGGTACAAACACGTGTCATCACAATCAAATTACAACAGACACGTGTAATTTACCAATGGTAATTAAGTTAATATACCACCTCATTATGAAAAATTAAGTGGGTACAAGCTAAAAAGATAGCACCTAATTATGAAAAATTAAGTGGTTACAAGAATGTGGCATTGCTCATTCTTATGTCAATATACCACTCAATTACTAGTAATTAAGTTAATATACCACCTCATTATGAAACATTAAGTGGTTACAAGAATGTGTCATTGCTCATTCTTATGTCGATATACCACTTAATTACTAGTAATTAAGTTAATATACCACTTAATTACAGTTGTGTGGGACTTAATTTTTCATAATTAGGTGGCTGCAGTGACTTAATTTACCACTTAATTACTAGTAATTAAGTTAATATACCACCTCATTATGAAAAATTAAGTGGGTACAAGCTAAAAATATGGCACTTAATTATGAAAAATTAAGTGGTTACAAGAATGTGTCATTAAGTTAATATACCACTCAATTACTAGTAATTAAGTTGTGTGTGACTTAATTTTTCATAATTAGGTGGTTGCAAGTTAGATCAGAATGATGAAAGAAGGTTCCATAAGCTAAAAATATGGCACCTCATATTGCTAATAATTAAGTTAAGTATGATATAAACAACTGCAGCATTCATCCTGGAAATGAAAATAAAGCCTACTTTGATGTAGAAACAACTGCTGCATTCATCCTTGCCTTCTTTTTTTCTTCATAGGCATCCTTCAATATCTGTATTTCAGTATCGATAGATTTCCAGCTGTATTCTTTGCCCTCTGCCTTCAGCATCTTACAAGCCATTCTCCTTCTCCAGATTTGCATTTCTTTTATCATTTCTTCTCTGACAGAACATTGATTAGACTTCAAATCCCTGGGCTTAAAAGTTATCTTTATCCACCAACATGTGAATAACAAACAGTCTGGATGCGACCCTTGTGCTGGAATTTTTACTTTTACAACTTTTGGCTTATTGAGTGCAGGTAGTCTCTGTTTCGCGTGCCATTTGTTGATGTGATTGAAGCAGTAGTCAGCCATTTTCTTTGCATCTATATTAGACGGTTTCAACAATTTGTTCGGTGATGTCAAAAAATTGTAGTGGTCTCATTCACCTTCAATCACATCGCAGACTAACAGGTGCCAATGTTGCCCAATATTGTTTTTATCCTTAGCAACTGAGCTGGTGTAGATAGGAATGATGAGCTTCTGAGTTTTTTCAGGCATTTTTGCTATGAATTCATCAACTTCAGTTGTAGTGTCCCAATTGGAACTGACATAAGTATGCAGTGATGTAAACACCAAAATAAGTAATTGATATAAAAAGATTAAAAAAACTGAACTTCATTCACAACAATTAAATTGTTTTTTTTTCCAGAAATACTGAACTGCACAATTTTCTAATAACCTACACGGCATTCATAGGATTTATGGATTCATATAAAAACTTTTTACTTTTTTTAGAGCAAGTGATATAGGGGCGACTTACAAATGCTGATGGTGCCATGATTGCACAATTTGTGTATTTAACTGTGGGAGGAGTTTCTTCGCAGTCTTTGTACTTCTCTCGCTCTTCTCTCAACACTTTCCTCTTCCTGTAACAGTAGTATGTTAACAGTTGAACATCAAGGTCTTCATTAAACAAGAGTTCCTCTATCATATGTGCTTGAACAGAGATATGCATTGGGACAGGTTCATCTTGAAAAACCGACCAGACCTCGTCACTGCAAGTAAGAAAGTTGAAGTTAATTAAGTATAGGGGGGAACTTTACACTACGATTAATAAAATAATAGTGTTTTAATTTTAAGTAAACGTACGTTTTCATAGCACCGCGAAAAAGGGCGCTGAAAACTGCTTTCTGCTCATTATCAAAGTCTTTATAATAAGGAGATTTAGTCAGGTCTCGCATATTTGGGTTGATCAACTGACGATCATTTTCCAATTTTGCAAGCTTCTGCTTAAATTCTTTTTCTTCTTTCTCCTCTTCGTTCGTCATCTTTGGCACTTTTGTAGCTTTTAAATCCTGTTTTGTGTTTTCAGCAGGCTTCTTCGCCACTGGCTTTTTCTTCTGAACATGTTTTCTGTTTTTTTCTGAATCCAATTCTGAACCAGTCACAAAAGGTGATTCAACTCCTCTAACTGTTCTTTCATTTTCTGATCTTGTAGTCATCCTATGTTTTTCCGGAGTTTTAGGAGTTGTTTGAGTTTTTTTTGCTTCAAATCCCATAGCATCCAAATTAGAGTTTTCCAACAAACGCAAAATTTGTGAAGGCGTCTCTTCCTGCACTGTCGTTGTCTCGTGCTGCACCGTTGTTTCTTTACGAACCTGTTTCTCTGGAGACTTCTCTGAAGTGGTCTCCATATGTGCAGGGTTTAACGGACCTTCTGGTATCACCAACTTTTTAATTATCGATGTAGCAGACAATGGGACCTTGGGTTGGCTACTGTCTCCATCTTCTATGATAGCTTGTTCTTCTTGAAGACTTTTGACAACATCATTAATGGCACAGGTAGCTTCTTCTTCATTCAAAATCCCTCTGAATGAATCATTTTCTCGGATGTTAATGATGGAGATATCAAACCAAGGTCCATACGTTGTTCCAGGTGCGAAACTGCAAAAAACGAATTACAGGATGAAGAATTTAGGCTTAAGTTGTAGAATTAATTACAGAAAATTAAGCTAAGTACTTATATTTAATTAAAAAGGGAATCATAAAAGAACAGGTCGTTACTGCGAATTAAGACACGTTATTATTTTAAAACACTATTCATTACTATGAATTAAGTAATTTATGATACTAGCAATTAATCCCTAAGTGTGCTTCAACAACAACATGGCAGCTTATTTGTGCTAGCAATTAAGCCTGCAGAAACAAAAGCCTTACAGGCTACATTTTAACAAAACAATAAAGCACACTTAATCCCTAGTAATTAAGCCTAAAAATAAGAGTGCATTTTTTTAAGATGAACACAAAACTAGTATGAATTAACCAAGTAATTAACATATACACTTCATTACCATGAATTAAGACAATTAACCTCCAACAGACTAAACCAACCAAAAAAAAATACCTGGTACTTCAGGAGTACACTCCAAATAACACTTCGTGAGGCTGTCATAGAAATGAGAAGCAAATCCATGATTAACATCACATGGAGTAAGTCCGGACAACGTCAGACTCGACTCCTCATTGATAACATTTTCGAAGTCCATTGAAGTAAAAGACGGAGTTCCGTGGGTAATGTCCGGAACAGGAGGATCAATGTCATGACGAATGTCATTCCCATCATGTGTTATATCAACAATAAGTTCAACTTCTTCCTCATTAGGTTTTTCATTACCAAGAACTTTTGATATAGGAGTTTCAACCTGCTTATAAACAACTGATTTTTGAACTTCTGCTTGAGTACCATGGACTTCATTATCATCCCCTGTTGATTGGACTCCTTGATCAGAATAATGAATTTCTGATCCTGTTGATTGGACTCCTTGATCAGAAAAATGAGTTTCAACACCTTTTGGTTCTTCATTTTGCTTTCCAGCACCTTCTGCATCAAAAGTATGAGCTTCTGATTCTTCATCTTTCTCCCCAGCGACTTTACCTTGAGTATCAAAAGTATGAGCTTCTGATTCTTCATTTTGCACCCTGATAGGTGCTCAAAACACCTATTCAAGAGTACCTAATTGATACACTTTAGTCCGCTAATTCCTCATATATTCTTTATTTTACATTGTTTTCTATTTTGCAGGTACCTTGAAGTTTAATAATAAAAATGAAGCAATTTACAACTCAATTCACTATTTGGGACACATGGAAGAAGAAAGGACCCAAGGAAGAAAGAAATAACACACATGTGCGATTCGCACATGTGAAAACATGGAGGGACCTAAATAGAAATTCTGGAGACTGTAAGGACCGGGGAATAATCAACTCTGAAGCTCAGTTGGTTTTAGGACATAGGATATAGAAGGGGCCATTCCGTTATTCTGATCCAAAACGTATGATAAGGGCACCTTAAAAGGCCCAGATTTCGGGTGGCCCTTAAAGATGGATTTCGACAGAAAATATGATGAGTTGGGCTTGGCGTGTCCTGTTTGGCCCAATGTTATAATGGGCTCGGTTGGTGGTTATTGACTTGGCCCAGTCGGTCTTGTTTTAGGAAATCAGGCGTAAGGGTGTAAAAGGGGGCATACCTAATCACATATAAAAGGATTTTTTGCGCAAGGTTTCGACACAGACGCCTGGGGGTGGACGGCAGGAGTTCACGCAGGAGCTCAGAAGGGTTTTGACGCGAGTTTTGGCGCGATTTTCGAGGCGCCGCGAACAAGGGTTTTTATGCTTTACATTATTTTCTTTATTATTTTCTATGAATTTCAATAAAGCTATGTCTAGCTAAATAATTTTATATTGGTTAGGGATGTAGTCGGATATTACAAACATGCGTTTTGATTGATTTTGGAGTTATAAATATTCTTTTCATCATCGTTCTTATTTTACTGTGCGTATGAATGCATGATTGATGTATTGCATTAAGATTGGATATTTTATATTCATATCTACAACTAGAATTAGGTTTTGAGATACGAAATCGTCGATGAACCTTTTCACAAGTAGTACAATATAATTCCAATTGCAGTGATAGCTTTTAGGAATTGTATGTAGAGTATGACCTTTGTTGAATGAACTGCTCCTGGTAGTTCATTGCATTGATTAGCCTATTTCACAGATATTAATGCTCTTAGAGAGTTGAACTCAATTACTCGATGTGTTGAGTTATTCTCTACGTAGTATTCACACATTCATCGTTATGGTGTGTGATGACATTAGGAAATTTCAGGATATTTTCACGATGATGTATTCTAGAGCTTTTGATGATGAGAGATTAAATAGAAACTACAAATAATTATTCATAGTGCATGTTATGTGATTGAAGATGAACCCTTAACCAATATTCTTGTCTCCTGATTATTTTCTACAATTATTTGCTTTAGTTTTAATTTATTTTTATTGCACCAAACATCCCCCCCCTGGTTACTAATTTAGAAACCGATAATAAATAACAACCAATCTCTCTCTGTGGATCGAATCTGTTCTTACCATTATACTATCTTATTTATTGTGAAGGTTAAGAATTGAATTATATTTGTTGCAGTTTGACAACGCATCACACCCCATCGACTTCACCTTGAGTATCAAAAGTATGAGCTTCTGGTTCTTCATTTTGCTTCCCATCGACTTCACCTTGTGAATCAAAAGTATGATCTTTTGATTCTCCATCTTTCTCCCCAGCGACTTCACCTTGAGTATCAAAAGTATGAGCTTCTGATTCTTCATTTTGCCCCCCATCGACTTCACCTTGTGCATCAAAAGTATGATCTTTTGATTCTTCATTTTGCTTCCCAGCATCTTCTGCATCAAAATTATGATATCAGTATTCAATATTCCCTATACACCTAATTCCTAACAATTAAGTCTGCACAATTACAATTAAGTTAATATCCTGATTCTTCATTTTGCTTACCAGGGTCTTCGCTGTCTGCATCAGAAGTATGACCTTCTAATTGTTTCTCTTCCTCTTCCTCAAAAACTTCATTCACTTCCTTACCAGAGGTATTTATTTCATTTTCTGCAACCATCAACAAATTCTCATACTCTCCCTTGAATATTGTAGACAGGTACGTAGTTGTGACAGTTGTGATGTAATCCAACACATTTTCATTACGATCATACAACCTTTCCACTTCATCTTCTTTTGATTTCATAAACTCTTCAAGCCGTTTAATCTGCAGATCAAAAGATGAACCTCCCAATGTTTGAATTCTTACAATTGCATCCTGAACTTTTTTAAGCTTCTTTAAATGTTTCTGCATTTCTTGATCATGCCTTTTCTGCATTTCATCAACCTGTTTACAGTGCTCTTGCTTCAGAGCATCTTTTTCTACTTTATGTTGAGCAGTGACATTAAAAATCTTTTTTTCCAAGTTTCCATATTCTTCTTGAAGTAACTCGACTCTTGTTTTTACTTTCACTCCAGACAATAGTCTTGTTTCCACTTCAATGAAAGGAGAGATCCATTCCCCAGATACCTGCATATGAAAAAAAAAATTTAAATAAACTTCTTATTTATTAAAAAAAAAAACAACTTCATTGCCACTTCATTCACATAGAATGTTAGTTAGAATTAAGTGTAGCTTAATCACAAAGAATTAAGGCTTAATTACAGAAATATTGACATAATTATAAGCATTGTAAGCGTAGAGTCTAAACTTAATTCAGAGTAATTAAGTGGTATATTAAGTATATAGTACTTTTATCACTTCATTTCATAATAATTAAGTACGCATCATCACAAAAAACCTAAGTCAGAATAAATCTAACAAGTCATATAAAAGATATTCAGAAAAAATAAAAAGGCATGGTTACTTTTTTAGCACTTAATTCTTGGAAATTAAGATCCTTGTCATTAGAAAATAACTAACTATTCTTCTAGCACTTAAAGCTATCGAGTCGCATAAAACATATTCAGACAAAAATAAAATAAAATTTACCTTTCCAATTTGTTTGTTGGTATCCAAGTGCTTGCAGATAGCATCAATGCTCCATTTTGAGAATCTAGGGAAATATTCACTAGAATCACTTTGGTTCACCAGTTTGATACTTCTTGGTTGAAGCAATTGGGAGTGTTCAGCATACCAAACCAACCAATAAGGATAACATCCAGCATTAAGTTTATTTCTTACGTTATGCATGAAATAATCATGGATAATATCAGGCCAACTAACTAAACCTCTAGCTTCAAGATAACGAATGTTTTTAGAATGAATGTTTGATCCCTCGCATGTCGTTAATAAAAGTGTTGTAGTAGAAAAAGCTCAATAAAAGTAACGATTCTCGTTGTCTTTCTTGTTCTTGACCAATTCATATATTTTTTTTCTTATCCAACGATTTTTTATATGAACACCATCTTCTTTTAAGACATTATCCGCCTCATTTGAATCTTTAAAAACCAAATATTCTTTGTAGAATTTTGTTTCTTCTAAAGATGGACATTGGTTAAGCAGACTTTTACCTTCTCGTATCCTTGGGATACCAAAAGCAGCTGATAACTGTTCTGATGTTGAAGTGAGCCTTTTTTCTTCACCATCATGATGAAAGACAAACTCATCAATCAAATCAGTTTCTTTATCTGTTTCATGGGTTTGCCATAATACCTCTATTGCTGTTTGTGACTTGCGCCATTCCTCATCCGTACACTCAATTTTTAGAAACACCTTTATGACATTCCAAAAAGGACTCTGTTGTAGGAGTACAAGATGATCTTCATTTAAAGCCTCTGTACCTACTAAATCTCTAATATACTTCATAACATCTCTGATAGCGTTAAAGCTTGACTTGGAATTTGCCTTCTTCTCGTTGACTTGTTGTTTCTTGCTTTGAGCATCTGCAAAAATAAGAAAAATTCAAAACATTTTTAAAACTTAATTACCAAGAATTAAGGATAGAAAAAATTACAGGCTACATTTTACAAAAACAAAACACACTTAATAGATATGAATTAAGCATAAACCACCTCATTATGAAAAATTAAACACACAATTAAGCATAAAGTTTACAAGTTACTTCTTTACTTTACACACACGCTTTAATTTTTTTATATAAAAATTAAGTCTGCAGAATAACAATTATATGGCAAAAGCATCATCAAAAAGAAAACACACTTGATTCATAGAAATTAAGCATATATTCTGATGCAAAAGCAGGAAAGGTAGCTGCATTTTAGAAACTTAATTCCTAGGGATTAAGCCTGCAAAACAAGTATGGTTACTCTTTTCTGAGCCTCTGAGATTTTTTAGAATTTTTGTGTTTTTCATTACCTTGGTTTTCCTCCACTATTTTTCCTGTTTTCCCTTTCTTCTTCAGAGGACTTGATACTTCTGAACTTAAAACATTTTGTTTATCGGAATTTTTCGCCGGGATTAAGCCTGCATTTCTTTGTCGTTTCTTGCTTTGTGCATCTGCAAATAAAACATTCAAAAACATTTTTAGAACTTAATAACCAGGAATTAAGTGTACTACATCACAAAAATGAATTAAATCTGCAGAAAAAAATACAGGCTACATTTTACAAATAAACACACTTAATTCCTAACAATTAAGCCTAAAAAATACAGGAGTTAATGAAAACAGACTGCACAACAACAAACATTTAAGTCACTTTTTCAACAAATATCATGGTAGCATAATTTGCTAGCAATTTTAAGCCTGAAAAGAAAACACACTTAATTCATATCAATTAAGCCATCTACCTGTGTAACTTCACCAATTTCTGACATTCATTTTACTATGAATTAAGCCTAAACACCATACTTAATTACCATGAATTAAGACCAAAATTTACAAGTTACTTCTTTACTTTACACAAACTTTTCATATACAAATTACTAGTAATTAAGACCTAAAATTTAGCTTTAACAACTTATCAAGGCCACACTTAATTCCTACATTGTACAAGGCCACACTTCCAAAGAATTAAGTCTGCATAACTTGTAAATTCACCAATTCTGAATAGACAGTAACAATTACTATGAATTTTAGGCTTAATTGTACATGCACACCATTTCATCAGAAATAAGACAGATACATGTGTAATTCATGATACACTTCATTGTTTTTCCACAAAAATCAGTTGTTTATTAAAGAAAAAAGTAGATCTGACATTTTTAGGGTTTTTGAATATGTTACCTTCATTTTTCTGCATTGTTCTTCCTTTTTTTTTTTGTTGTAATTGATACATCTGAACTTGAAATCTGGTTTTTATCACAAATTTTCGACGCATACGGATTTCTTCCTGATCTTCGTAAAGGTTCTTCAAAATCATCTGATTCTGTAGATGTCTTCTTCTTATTATTAGCACGAACTTCTTCTGTTTGATTACATCTCTTCTTCTTTTTATCCATCTCTTCTGTTTGATTTTGAGTTTTTAGATCTGAGTTTTTTAGATCTGAAAACGAGAGAGAGATGAGCGAAAAATGAGAGAGAAATGAAGTTGGTTACAGAAAACATAAAAATGAAAAAAATGAAGAAACTCTATGACTTACATATTTTTATTCAAAGGATATTTTCGTAATCTGACGTGGATATTTTTTTGCAGGGTCATCCGAATAATATTAGTACATATTATTGTTTTGACCGTGAGGCCAAAAACATATAATATTATTTCTAGGGTTATAAGAATTATTCTCTCCCAAAATTTTCGCCATCATCTACACCCCCGAGTAAATGCACACAGGAAAAATGGCGTCAACTCAGTTGACTCAGTCACTACGCACTAATCAAAACCCTAGATTTCATCGAGAATTCCCAAATTACTCAACACCCATTTCTCAAATTCTAAAACCAAACAAAATTCGACTCTTATCATCAACCGGAAAACTCAAAATTAGGTGTGAATTAACAAGCTTTGAGAATTCACATAAATGGAGCACGAGTGATGATCGGATTCCTGAAATCGACAATCATAATTTCCATAGTTCAATTTCTGCATTACCAATGACTACAAATTCTATAGATTCTTCTTCCTCACAGAGTAATTCTAAAAGAGTTTGTTTGTTTTATTGCACCGAGTTCAAATCTCTAGCTGAACGAGTTGCTGCTCAGTCCGATTCAATTGAGCTCAGAAACATTACTTGGAGGTAAAACAAAAATGATTTGATTTTTAGCATCAAGTTTTTTTAGGTTTTGAAGTAAGGGGCATTTCTAGTTTCAAACTAATTTCTGTGTACAAACTGCATGGTCCGAACTTGTTGAAAAGTGATTGCTATTTTTGAGTAATCTAACAAGTTTGTTTGTTCATTCTTAGGACATTTGAGGATGGCTTTCCGAACTTGTTTATATCTAATGCTCAGGGTATAAGAGGACAACATGTTGCTTTTCTAGCTTCATTTAGTTCACCAGCAGTGATTTTTGAGCAACTTTCTGTTATATATGCATTGCCGAAGCTGTTCATATCTTCGTTTACATTAGTGTTACCTTTTTTCCCAACTGGTACTTCTGAGCGTGTGGAAGAAGAAGGAGACATCGCAACAGCATTCACCCTTGCTAGGATTTTATCAAATGTACCAAACTCGAGGGGTGGACCAACTAGTTTAGTGATATTTGATATCCATGCTTTGCAGGTTCGTGTCATCAACCAAAGATGGTATTATTTACAATGTTAGCATTCGATAGGTTCTTTTCTGATTACTGTGCTGTCTATTGCATGTCGTGGAACCTGTCTTGCCTGTCTTACTGAATTGCAGGAGAGATTTTACTTTGGAGACAATGTTTTACCATGCTTCGAGAGTGGGATTCCCTTGCTTAAAAATAGGCTTCAACAGCTCCCTGACTCTGACAATGTAAAGATCCTCAGGCAGATGTTTGTAGTTGCTTATCTTTACAGTTGTTTACTACCACTGACAAGGTGACGTCGTTTGTTAGATAATTATTGCTTTTCCCGATGATGGTGCATGGAAGAGATTCTATAAGCAGCTGCAGCATTTCCCTATGGTACGTTTCCTAACCAAGCATATACCTTACTTTAGCTAAATCAACTGCTATCCAATCATTTGTGCCCAGAAAAGCCATCTAGGTGGATAACCTTGTTCTGCAGTAGTGTGTACAGAACCAGTACAGATAGAAATCAAGAGGAAAGAAAGAACAAATGGTAACCTCTGCTAGCAGCCTAAAGGAACAATTTCATTAATCTTCGATAACGATAAGAGAGAATCCCTGCACTATTATAGCCACTCAACCGTATCTCATCAAAACTCACACCACTGATGACATCTGAGCTGTTAATAACCGTTGCACGCATTTCACGAATTAACCAACTCTACCACTCAACTCACTAATTAAAACAACTAACATAACAAAACATATTGCGCTAGCCAACTACTAAGGGCACCCCTGACTACTACCCCGTAGGTATATGACACCACCATCCCATCTACAAAATCCTTGTCCTCAAGGATGAAATTCTGGAAAATGTGTCTGGATATTGGACAAGTCCTCCCAAGTATCATTTTTTTGCAGTTGCATTGGTTCATGGTCCTTGTAGCTAAAACTGCTTCTTGATAGTAGTGACCTGTCCATCATGGTCTACAAGATGTAGTCAAGGAGAAGGAATGTGGAAGAGACCGATTTTCTTCAGTTGAGACACATGAAAAACAGGATGGATTCTTGCCCCAGGTGGTAACTGCAATTTGTAAGCAAGATTTCCCGGTCTGGAAATGGACCATAATATCCTCAAATTGCAGTTCGCATGTTTATATTGTGAAATGTGCAAGTTCATACCTTAATGGTAACATGTTTTTTCCATGTGCAGATGCTGAATAAGATTAGAAAAAGATTTTCAAGAGGAAAGCAAACCTGCGGAAAACATAAAGTTGGCCGGTCTTCCGAGATAGACCCTATTGTTGTTGTGATGTTGAGGTCCCTGTTGGTGGTTTTGAAGAAGGTAATGAAGCTATTCCACACAATTTAGACTAAACCTGGGCGTCTATAACCCAGTGGAAGATGAAAAAAAAACATGCTTCTACAACCCAGTGACCCAAGCATGTTTGTTTGTATCTTCCACTGGGTTGTAAGCCCAGGTTTAGCCTAAATTGTGTTGGAACAACTTTATTACCTTCTTCAAAGCCAACCAACAGGGACCTCAACATCACTGGGTCTATCTCGGAAGACTAACCAACTTTATGTTTTCCGTCCGTTTGCTTTACCCCTGAAAATCTTATTCATCATCTGCATATGATGAAAACATGTTACTATTAAGGTATGAACTTACAAACAATTAGCATTTATAATAGCATATCAACTCTTCTAACGAAAAAAAACTATCTACAATTACGTAACCACAATACATAGAAGCTATGAACAATCCACAATTACGTAACTGCAATTCCATAGAGGTATGTACTATGCAACCTATGCACTAAAACCACAATTACAATCCACAATCAATCTATGTACTAAAATCGTAACTAAAAAAACAATGAAAACCCAAAATTAACATAATTAATAACCTACAACATGTTTATATCTTAGCTAACATGGAAACCAATATTTGCACAAAATTAATGAAAACCCAAAAAAAAAAAAAAAAAAACAAACCTTTAATCTCCTAGCATATGGGTACCTAAATAATAAACAACAAACCAAAATTATTGATTATCAATCAACTCTTATTCATACAAGATAAAAAAAATTATCGATTAATTCCCGTACCTTACTAAACGTAGTTTTTTATTGAAGAGAAGAAATTTGAAGGAAATAATTGACGTCCTCAAGCGCATTTTAAATCAGCGTCTCTCCTCAGGCGCACTCAACACCACCATCCATCACAGGCGCCATTTATATGTCCGTCTCGGTATCTGGCGCTCCTTATATTTACGTTTTTCAAACCCAGGCACTCTCTTTAGCTCCGTCCGTTTTTTTTTTTAACTTCTCCCATTGCATTACTTTTTAAACCCTCAACATTGTGGATGCTTTGAGAGCTTAAAAAGTAGCAGATGCATTGGTTAGCCCATCAATTTGAACTCATAATGGCCTTGATGAGTTCTAAATGCAGTCTTGGGAATGTTTGGCACATGTGGTGTGATCTAATGGTACCCAGACCTTAGATCAATTTTTACGAAAAATTTAGCTCCCTACTACTCATCCAATAGTTAATCAATCATGGGAGTGAGAAACTTGTCTTTGATGGTTATGTTGTTGGGTTTTCTATAATTAACACAAAATCTCCATGTGTTGTCTTTCATTCCCTAGCTGCTCTACCACAAATTTTTGGACGCAAGGACACTTGTAAGGTCACATATTGGATTGCTCAGAGTCTGGTTTAAGTGGAATTGTGTGGTCCAAACTTCTTTGTGGTTGTAAATGTGTAGGTTCAGTAAAAATGTTATGTAGACTACAATTTGTTGTTGAGCATACAATGAGTGTTGACAATTCTATCCCCATTAGCAACAGCCACCAGGATGTGTTGTGTAAGTTGAATTTCACATTTGAGGGATTTAGCCAAATCGCAATCTATGAAACTATGAGTGCATCACCTGGCACATTTCCTGTAAGAGCATGGTGAGAAATCTCTATGTCAGATTCAATGGTATAAACCTCATCACTGTTATAACAAATCCTCTCTCTCTTCTAATGTGCATTAGCTCTTGTAATTCTCTTTATGGGTGGGATGGGTGGGCTAGTCTTATTTTGATTGTTAGTGAAGGTTTTGGGGGGTAAATGGAGTGAACTTAGGGTGGTAGGAGATGTGAGAATAGGTTTAGGAGAAAAATTGGAGTTGTAAAGTGGCCTGGGTGAAAGAATTGCTGAAGGATTTGGTCATGGGTTTGGTGGATTTCTGTTGCAAAAGGAGAGTTTACTCTTGCAATCTGGCGAGTGAAAAACCATGGATAAGAGCTGTAGGATTCAAACATTAATACAGAATTTTTAAGTTCATCTTTCAATCCACTAATGAAACTCATAACGAAAATAACTCTCACTGCGAGGATTCTTATGAAGCATGAGAACCTTAAGAGCTTCAAATTGCTCAAAATATTCTCGAGCCAATTTGTTAACACAACCAATCAATTGTCATGAGCAGGATTTTCCAATCTAGAACAAATATTTTCAGCTAAACTCTGCCAGGTACTATCTCCTTACCAATACGAAAATTTGGAAACCATTTATCAGCCTTTCCATCTAAATAAATGGAAGCAAAAGTTGTCTTCTGAGCTTCTAAACGTTCACATTTTTGGACCTAGCCTCTTGGATTTTTGCCCTCGAATCTAGGGAGACCTATCTTCGGAATATGATTAAGGAATTTGAATCCCGACCATTGATCCAAACTGAAGAATAGTACCACCTGGAGGCATTAAAAGTCGAAGTTGAACCAGATTGACCACCACCACCACCACTGGAACCCGGCTTTGTATCAGCTTTGAGAAGTTTCACTAGTCAGCAAATTGTTTATCAATTTTTTGATCTAATTTGTCATCATATTTTAGATCTCACTTAGTTTTTGTTCCAGAGTGTCATCAAAATTGTTGACAAATGATTCTCACTTAGTTTCCATATCTGTAATTCTGAAGTTTTGATTGTTCACAACAACTTCCAATTCATTTTTGACAAAAAAAATTTAGTATTTTTGTTGGAGTTTTCATTGTTAACATTGCATGCACACGCACAATATTTGTAGCACCATGACCTCACATGGATGAACGGCTCTGATGCCAATTGTACTAAACCAGTACAAATGGAAATCAAGAGGAAAGAACATGGTAACCTCTCCTAGAAAGCAGCTTAAAGGGACAATTTCATTAATCTTCGATAAGAGAGAATCCATAGACTTTTATACCCACGCAACCCTATCTGACCAAAACTCACTCTACTGATAACATCTGGGCTGTTAATAGCCCTTGCACCCATTTCCCAAAATAAACTCTGCCACTCGACTCACTAATCCCTGACTACTACTGCTTAGGTATATGAATAGTGACTGCACACCAGCAAGTTTTAGTGTATTTCGGTTTATTTTAAAGAAGGCTGTGTTGTTCTTCTCGTGTTGTGCAATAATAGTGTTTATGTGGTCCTGTTGTGGATTTTCTGGACGTCTAGAAACTATCGTTGTATGTTCTCGTCAACGAGTTTTGCATTCCTAGGCGCATGGTTGCTTGTCTGATTTACAACTTATATTTATTAAATTGCATACGTATCTAAATAAGTACGTTTCAGATTATTTGCACCAAAGTTCGGGAAGGTGACCAAAGGATTGTACGCCTCAAAGAGGGAGACCCCAAAGGCCGCCATGTTGTTATCGTGGATGACCTAGTTCAGTCTGGTGGTACACTGATTGAATGTCAGGTGAGAATGTTATTTATGAAATTAGTTCGTCATCAGATCATATTGTGGCTGAAATTATCCTTGAATCGGCAAATTAAACTATGGGTTAGGTTTAGATGATCAGGAATGTATGTGGATCCATTCGTTCACCATCTATCATAAAGAAGCGCACACATGTCAGAACCAAAAAGGGAAAATACTCCAAATGTATTATCTTTATTTGGAAGCTCTAGGTCTCAAAGTTGTCTTGTTTTTATGCTTCTAAGGGGCTTTCTAGTGTTAGTTAGGCTCTTCTACAATTATTGTTAACACCCTTCTCTTACCTTTGGCTCTTAATTTCGTAGAAAGTTTTGGCTGCACAAGGAGCAGCAAAAATCAGTGCTTATGTGACACATGGGATCTTCCCTAATAGATCGTGGGAACGGTTCGAACCTGATACGGGAGGTAAACATTTTGTTGGTTGTAATATTAACCTTCGAGTAAAGAAGACATGTGTCTGAAAAAAGGTTTATATGTCATATGTATCTTCGGATAACATTCATCTTATGGCTTGCTGATAAAATAGTCTATGGCAGAAGAACATACAATAATGAATTTGTTTTATAATTTAGGTTTGTTCATGTAAGTTGGAATTTCTCTTACATGAGCAGCTGTACTTTTATTGAACTCCCTAATCAATAGCCAGAGAGACGTTCTTTCTAAACATTTACGGTTATATGATTTTTTTTGATGAAGGAATTAACAACTTTTTTTTAAGGGATAAACTACTAAATTGTATGATCTCCTTTTTCTTATTTTTCTCTCCAGGATCTCCAGAGAATGGGATGACCTACTTTTGGATCACAGACTCTTGCCCACTGACAGTCAGAGAGGTCAAAAACAGAAGACCCTTCGAAATCCTTAGCCTTGCTAGCGCCATAGCAGCCAGCCTTCAGATTTAGTTTAGTTCATCAACGACTGACTAGTTTGTGAAGGTTGTTTGTTTATTTTTTCTTTCTTCTTTGGCTTGCATTTTTCCTGAGTCAATCTAATGAGAGTGTGCTTGAAGTAGTCCCTCACAAGTCACAAGCGGCAGCAGTTCCTTAGTTTAGTCCCTTTTTTGGATAGCACAAACCCGTTTAGTAGGTAGATCTGGTGACATTTGTTTTGATGAACTTGGACATGGGTGCTTGATATTTATTTAAACTGGCTGATTTTGGGGCCGGGTGAATTATTAGGGAAGCCGGATAATAAGACAAAATATGGCTATCCAAAAGTTTTTTTCCAAAACCTCTTATCCAACACTAGGGAGTGACCCGTGCCGTAACGGCACGGGCTGTTCCGCAGTGGCGTGAGCTGGGACATCAAATTTTCACTAATTGTCAAGGAGTGACCTATGCTGAAACGGCTGGAAATCACAGGGTAGTCAGTTATGGCCAAAATAAATTTGAAAGAGACCGAAATAAATGCATGTACAACAAATCAAGTATTGTACATGTTCAATACATTTTATTTTAATCTTCCACGGTTTGGGTACAATAATCTTCCCATAGGTAATTAAGAGCATATCACTAATCATCTCGAGTCTAAGCTCCTATATCCCACAGTGCACCCTTCCAAGTCTAACCACCTATATCCGGCAGTGCACTTCATGAAACTGATTAGCGAGTCTTGCGTAATCCTCGACTTCCGCTTGATAATCAGAACCTTTGATTCCCTGCCGTCCTTTGTGGAATGCTTAGACTCTTTATTCAGAACATTCTTCAGTAGTAAAATCTAAATATAATCCACCATAAGTGATGTGTACAATTTCGTTAGAAATATTTTCTAAAGAGCCACAGCAAACTCAAATAAGTTGTGCCCACCATCGTTTTCACTTGTGCACTAAAGCATTCATATGACGGAACTTTTTCTTGTAGCATACCTAAGCAAGGAAACCTCCAATAACAGGACTAATTATCCTCCCTATTGACTTAAATGTAAAATACATATATATACATATCCAACGCAATCAATGGTTGAGACAATGCAAAAGTGCCAAAGTTTGATCTTCTTTCAGCAAACTTCAGTGGCATAAGCCTGCATATCATTCAACATATGCACTGAAATTAGTACAGTGAAAAATAAAATTTCAGCAAAATGAAGAAACACAAACACATACCTGATCAATTTGACTAAATATACCACTGAACGCTCCAAGAGGAGATCACTGCCATCCAAAAGTTTGTACTTAGACCAAACAATGGGGGTGAATATAATCCTGGAACCGAAAGTGCAATATTCATTATTGAAAAAAGATTGATCTTGAAAAGTTTCTTAGAGTAAAACAAAAATCCTGCCTTACACACGCTATGTAATGTAACCAAAACAGAGCGGGAAAGGAGAGTTCACCATAAAATTGGCTCGTGACCTGAACCCAAAACTGAAACACCCAACCTTTTAATGAACGTTCAAGCAGCGAACAGTAAATATTTCAGTAAGATCGTGAGGTTCATTAATCCTGATACTGGAAACCCTCACCTACAAAATCAAATAAAATAAAATGATATCAGCGTAAAATGAAAAATGCAACAGTAACTTAAGATAGATTATATAACATCAGATAAAATCAGGCATGACGGAGGCAAATTATTAACAATATGATGAGTCTGGACCTTATGTCATTAGGAATCACAGGAAATTTAGCACTTGGCAACTGAAGAAAAATGTTCGATTGGATTATCATGAGCTGTTTCATTAAGATAGCTTCGTATTTTGTTAGAATCATTCATCTCTCTGCAGTTAATTTTTTATTTAACATAGAAGGATTTCTTTCATATTTTGGTCATTGCTAATAAGATGATAAAAATATTATAATTCCAGCACTGTATAATGTAAATGACTGAATATCCAATAAGTGGGGAAAGATGTACACATTTACCAACATGACATCCTCCCCAAGCCGATACACTTCTTCGAAGGCATCCAATGATCTTCTCAAATGCTCCAAAACCTGCTTCTTACCAATGAGACACTCAACCAAGTCTAAAAATCAAGTTTAAAGAGTAAGACTACAAACTAAAGTAGAGAAACCGTTCAAACACTACTATATGTTTGACGCCAAAAAAACATGCCAAGAGCAATGTTGGTACCATTAGTTTAATCATGATGGTCGCGGAAATTGATCCTCAAATCGCCAGATTGAATTTATTTGCTCTACATAAGATATCTATACTTGAGTACCCCAAAACCAAGCATTTTTCGTTAGGCAGTTTCGCAAGCTTTCTCAATAATACAGCTGCTGAAAACACATGAAGGGACTATAAAAAAAAACTGACATGGAAGTAACCTTTATAGACCATCAACATGGAAAATCTTGACATTCTCTTATAAAGATGGTAATATAGGTATTACAAAGTGGCAATTGGCATTTGCCTAATGTAATCAATGAGGATATATGAATAGCAGGACAACAATATTACCATAACATATTGTGTTTGCTCACCTGGTACTCGTCGTCTTGATAATGCATAAATCACAAACAGTCTTGTAAGTGTGAAAAAATCTAAAATAAAAATTGGGCTCTATCGTATTCTCCCACAAAAACTGAAAGGATTAGCGAATCTGGGAGGAGCAAAATTTTGAAAATTACACTGAATCAAATACAATCGCATCAGGTTACCAAAAATTATAGGGTTACTCCAAAAAACGGTCACCAACCTGAAAAAAATTAGAATTACTACTCCACAAATAATAATACTCCCTCCGTCCCACATAAATTGAGCTAGTTCTATTTTGATTTTGTCCCACATAAATTGAGCTAGTTCTATTATACAGGTCATGTTTCTAATCTTATCCTTTTTATTGATTATTGTTATGAAATCTTAGTATAATAAATATTCATTATTTCATAGTCATGTTTATACTCGTTGCGTAGGTGTTTTAAAATGCTTTTCAATGGTATAAAGTTTACAAAGATACGTGCCATAATTTGAGAGATATCGTTTCTAAATTTTACTATCATAGTATTTATAAAGGTATAATTGGAAAAAACAGTAAAAAGCTAATCTCTCTTCCTTGCCTCAATAATTGTGCAAATCCCAACTAGCTCAATTTATGTGGGACGGAGGGAGTACATGTCAAGGGAATCAATATAGAGAGAACCATGATAATAGAAAGATAAACTTACATGTGGAACGACTTGAATTGATGCTTCGGTCGGACTGAATCGCACAATTTATAGGCAGAAATGTATTAAAAGCAGGCGTTTCTCTTTCCAGAAGGTTTTATTGCAAATTAATAAGATCAATTAAGCAGGGAATTCACTAAAAGGGGGAAGATGATGAAGCAATGGATTTAGATAATTTTGTTAGGGTTCTTCAGACGTTACAAATTGTAAGAAGGAAAATGCTATTCACCAGAATCATCTTTGGTAATAGAGTCTTCTTATGATAAGCTTTGGAATATTCAACTGGTGCATCAACATCTGTGGCCTCAAACATCTCTTCAAATTTTTTACCTTTATACTTCTCAGGATTAGACTCCTCTTCATCCAATACTATTTGCTCAGCTACATGTAGCTCCCACAACTGCAGTAAAAGAGTCATTCTAATCAGCTGCAAATTCCAAAATCGATTGCTGAACACAATCCAAGCACTTTCTTTTCTTGTCAAAAAGAGTTGTTTACAGCAGAGTATAACGTAGAGAAGGTGACATTTATATTCAAGCATCTGTCTTCATCCAATAAAACCCAACAAAGAATATCAATGACATTGACTCATAAATTACCTTGTCAACATAAGGATGATTTGACAACAAAGGTTCCTCTTCATCTTTTATTCCTGGGTCTTTTCTAGGAACAGGTGGTCTTCCACAATCACGCTGCAAACCAAAAGACAATAAGAAACTAGTAAGAAGCTTTAATAAGGGAATTAATCTCACCAACGTGGACCTTGAAGGAAGCTAAGCGTTGGATCAAATTCTCGAAAATAACACTGAGAAGGATGGGTAGATCCTGGCCACCACTTAAACAAACTGGAATGTATCCTGGCCGTCCCGTGACTCAGAAAACACTCCTGTTTTGTAAGTATAGATATTTTCTTAATTGCCAAATTACCCTACTTAATTATAACTAATCAATTAGATTAGTTTAATTAAACTAAGATTAGTTGTGAAACTGTCCAAGCGCTGCCACCACCACCACTACCGGCACAAGCGCCGCCACCGCCACCACCATCGACATCAATGGTGCCACCACCACCACTAAATTTCGTCTGGATTTTTGTCAACAAATCCAGCCGAAATTTCTGGAAATTGATATTTTCATTGTGCTGTCATTTCCTGTTTCGTCTAGATTTTTGAAAGAAATTCCAGACGAAACTATACAGACTCTAGCAAATTTGGTTCTAGAGAAATTTTCGTCTGGAATTGACCTAGATAATCAAAAACAAAAATCGTCTGGATTTTTCACAGTTTACACTATTTTCGGCTAGGTTGGTTGTGACACAATTTAACAAACCCAACTTTTCGTCTGGAATTCACCTAGATAATCAAACCGAAACTAAAAATCGTCTGGATTTTTCACAGTTTACCCTATTTTCGGCTAGGTTGGTTGTGACATAATTTAACAAACTCAATTTTTCGTCTGGAAACAATGCATGCAATACAAAACAAATCTAGACGAAAATTCTGGAAACTTAATATTTCGGTTGGATTTCTAGGGTTTAATCCAGACGAAAATCTCATTGAACCCTATTTCTTAATCAATCAATCAATCCACGCATAAAAATTGAATCATAGACAAAATTAAATAATAAAACTGATTTTCAGGGAGGGATTCGTTTTCATCACTTTCATTGGGGAGGAGGTGGTGGCGGCGGCGGTGGCGACGGAGGAGGTGGTGGTGGCGGCCCCATGTGCCGGCAGTTATGGTGGTGAAACATGGGGAGAAGTGGAAGGAGGAGATTTTGATTTGTTTTTTGGTTACAAAATTAGGCTTTTATTTTATAGGGTAATTTAGACTTTTCATTGTTTTTTGACACCCCTTATAACACCCCCTAGGATAGTAATATTGTTTTCCGGCTTCCCTAGTAATTCACCCGACCCCTAAATCAGCCAGTTTATTTAAATAGGTAAAAAATACTCCATTTATGGAAGAATTGTACGAATAAATTAATTGTCTTATAGAATGGAGTAAATTTAAGAATCATGATATAGGGGCTTCAAAAAAGTGATGCCCTTCCACTTTTACTTCATCTATCTAGTTGAGCATATTATAAGGGGTGTCAAAAAATAGTGAACTGTCTAAGTTATCCTTACTACATTAGTATTTGGAGTAATCTAATTTGTACTAATTTAACATCTTTCCTAATCTATTCTTTTTTTTTTAATCTAATTTATATCAAAAACCAAAAACATAAAAACAAAAAAAATCTGAGAATCAAAACCTTGCTTTCTCATCCAAAACCTCTTAAACCGATCAAGTTTTCTCAA
Source organism: Papaver nudicaule (assembly GCA_023529015.1). NCBI lineage: Eukaryota > Viridiplantae > Streptophyta > Magnoliopsida > Ranunculales > Papaveraceae > Papaver > Papaver nudicaule. The sequence continues at coordinate 800 of JAJJMA010286886.1, read as the reverse complement.
CTATCATGGATTCAACCCATAATGGTGGAGCAGTGGAGGAGGAAAAGTAAGACTCCAAACCCAACTCTCGATTTTTCATTACTTAGCTTAGATTCTATCGAAATCAATCAAAAAAGTGAACCAGATAGACTTACGGCTACCTGAAACTCATCGTTTTCAGCCGCAAGTGATAGTGACGGCTTGGATATGTAGAACAAGTAGTCGTAACTAAAGTTATGTCTGCTACTTACTAGCTGTAACCAGAGTTATGTCTCCTCTTTACTAGCCGAAGGTCAAGAAAGTTAAAGCTGATTTTGTTACTGGCAGTAAGTTTTGTTACCTTCACAAAAATTTGTGTCGCAAACTTACGAGCCGTAAGTTTTGTTACTGTAACGCCCCAAAAATCGACCTGCTTAGAAATCTAGAAGATCATTCAACATTCTGAGGCATTAAGGTTCTAAAATATTCCTTAAACTCTTAATTACAGATTCCAAAAAATGATTAATCTGAAATCTAAACCCCTCTCTGATATTATATAAATGAAAACCTCTCAAGTTATATAAATATAATAATGTGTTGTTGTTACAATAACAAAGATGTAAAATAAAACACAAACACCGTTAACTCGCTAATGCTTTAGATTACGAATCGTAAATCTTCACGTGCACCATTGCTTCTGATAACTGAAACTGAAGTGGAAACGAGTGAGCACATTATCCCAAAGGGTGCTCAGTGGAAAACAATTACAACACTCAAGTAATCACTAACATGCTTGCAGTTCTAATAAGAGAAGCAGTAAACACCTTTTTCATCCAACACTC
>JAJJMA010286884.1:0-13004 GCA_023529015.1 Papaver nudicaule | reverse complement strand
GTGATAAGATTGAAATAATTCAATCGACCCAAGATACAGGATCAGGAATTTTACTTCCGACCTGTGCTTTACAATCCTCAAGTGAAGTCTTTCAATAGTCGTTGTCCAAGAAAAGGACTTCGAGATGACGACCAACCTTTATGCAAGGATACACAGATGTGTAGAGGATTGAAGTTGTATCTTGCAGAAAGTTAGTTATTTATAGTGATCATCAAGGAAGGCCTTGCTTAAAAGTTAAGAAACCTTTGAGTGAGCCTGAAGCAAGTTTCCAAACCGAGAAAAGTCCATAGGCTTGTATTGAGGTCCAACTCAATCTTCTTCTAACCCGTTGGCCTAAACCTAAAGGTTGTGATAAGACTCGCCTTGATAAAAGAAGGATGGAAATGGCTAAAAAAGTTTGGCAATGCTAAGGAGTCCATAAGTATACGAACTCAAAGAAAATTGTGGACATGAGTTCCATGGGCCATATTGTCAAAGCTTACAAGAGTTTCTTCACAATAGGCAAGAACGTCAACACATGAACGCGTACATGAACGCATATGATGTTGATAGGTTCTATTCATGATTTATATGTACGCGTACAAGTTCGCGTACATAGAGCGATTTGTTGAGTTCAGGAATCTCCTGAGTTCTCATGTACGCGTACATGTTCACGTACATACAAAATGCTTAAACTCAACTAGAAAAGCTTAACGCGTACATGAAAGCGTGTGCTGTTCAGACAATCTAAGAACTAACTCAATATTCCACATTCTACTTGAGCATTGGTCGTGTAATGACTTAGATGCTTAAGAGGACTAATCTTTATATCCTTCGGATCACATATACAACATCATAGACTATTTTCATGATAGAATGGTAAATACGAAACTTGAAAGGAAAAACTTTCTAACCTTTAGTGAGGACGATATGTTTTATCAAGTATGTCAGCTCCGGTCTTCATCTTCAATGGTCTTCGTCTCGAATACCTAAATCTATCCTAGTCCGAGGTGTAAAGTAGACTTATCAAGGATTGTGTTTTGGTCAACTAAACTTGACAACTGACTTGAGATATCAACATCAGTGGGTTCAACCGAGCAATGCTCTAACAATCTCCCCCTTTGTCAATTTTAGTGAAAAAACCAATCTTACATATGGATTCAAAAAGTAAAATCTTTTAGCCCTAACCATAATGTACTTGATCTTCTTGTAATCTTCAACGTCTTCAAATATGAGTGTTCCTGCAAGTGAAGATTCAAGGTAGAGATAACAAGCTCAAAGTCACCACACATCTTGGTTCTAGAAGGACATAGTCCAACAAGAGTTTGTTATGCAATTGAGTAGTATATAAAACTTGTAAGCATATTGCATCGATGCTTAAAGATACTACACAATATGATATGTTCGCCCCTTTACTCAATACACTAACTTTTGCTTTGACATGACAAGCACATCGATTTTACTCCCCCTATGACAATGTTATGGACAATTGTCTAAGTAGTTAGAAGATTTTACTCCCCCTATGACAATGTCGTGGACAATTGTCTAAGTAGTTAGAAGATTTTACTCCCCCTTACTACAAGATTTACCCCCTTTTTTTGTCACAAAAATAGACAAAAGAAAAAGAAAAATAGGAATCATTATAAAATAATATTAATCAATGTAGACAAAGGTAAACATACCTGAAACGAGAGAAAAAAAGATGCAATTCTCTCGCAATTTCCACAGCCGCACACCCCAAAAAGATATTACCATGAAGCACAAGTTCAAAACAACTCTCCCCCATAATGTGTCATTCCCTAAAGAACAACGCGACGACATTCCCAAGCAAGGAGCTTAAATAAATGCTTGGGTTAAAGCACAATTTTCGCAATTATGTTTTTCTTCTTTAACCAATTATAGTCAAATAGGAATTCAAGGTTTAATCTTTCAAATTCTCAGAGAGTTTCGGTCAACCATCGCCTTTAGAGAAAACATAAGGTTACCCCTTCCTAGTGGTTGACAGACTAAGAATCAAAGGTACAACATTTTATCCCGCGGAGTCCAACATTGTATCCTACGAGGTTCCTCCTTATCAAAATCGTCTCCCCTTAGCCATAAGAGTTAGAAGCATAGATTTTGATAGTTCTTCATGAATTGGTTTACCCGGGCGGGTGTTTTGGCTAAAAAAGCAAGTTCACGATTTATGCAATATGTTCACAAAGATAATCCTTATAGAAAGAAATTTAGGTATCGCATTCAAACTAAAAACTCACAAAAAAAAATTGAAATCCAAAAAGGCTTAGGCAATATAGCTTACACATACTGTGCGAGTGTAAAATCTGCATATAGACTCCACACTCTACAGCCAATTAGATATTTAAATCACAAGTATGAACCCTAATTAGTTAATCAAGGTGCAAATGTAAGGAGAAGATACAAGGTGCAATGGATGCAACCTTTAACACAAATTTATTACTTTCTTAGTGTTGGTTTACATGAATCTCCATTAAAGAGGAGTTCTAGATCTAGATCTAGTTTTTGGGGAAGAAGATGAGTAAAGGAGAAGGAGGAAGAGAGAGAAACTAAAAGAGGATCCCTTCTCTCCTAGGAGATATTTCCTTTATATAGAGGAAATTTACGGGATAATTACACAAGTGCCCTTATCTTAGCTACCAAGTAAAGTAGGTCTTCGGCGCGCCTCATCTTCAAGTGACTTCGGCTCTCGTATGTCGGTTTATCTCTTCGGCATACTTATTCCTCGGGCTTGATCTTCACTTCGGGGAGGCTTTGGTCTCGACTTGGTAACTACTTCGGTGGGATTGGTGGATCGAGGTGGCATCTCCGAACGGCAGTCCATGGTTCGTAGTCTTAGTCTTCGACTCTCTTCGCGTTCATAAGGCGTTATCTTGTTCTTCTTCTAGGATGGTGACATGTGGCTCGTCCGAATTATGGCCCCCACACATACGAAGCAAAAATAAGTTGCTTTTATCTAGATAATGCAAAGAAGAAAATTATTCTTCAGTTACGTCCTTCTCTGGCTCTTCATAGATAGTCCAGTCCCATTCAATAGAAGCTACCCTTGAGGTGAGGTAAGTGATCAGATTGGTGAGTTTTTAAACCCCTTGCTTAAACTTTGAACATGTTCAAGAACAACGTCATGTTTCATGTCAGACTCCGTTCTCTGTTTTTCAGAAATACAAGGAATTGAGCATTGAGCTAACATTGCTTTGTTCTCTAATGAAAAACAAGATTCACCGTCTGAAGATTCAAGACAAATCTTTTTACAGGAAGGTAGAACAACAGTCCATGTATTGTCGTTCATCTTGCAGTTTCAATTCTTATGGAGAAAGAATTACTTCTTTGATATAGACTGATAGAATATCCCTTCTTACTCTTTTCCCTTATAAAGGTCAGACACAAAGTTTAGTTTTTTAAAGGGATATAATGTCGTTCATGAAAAATAGCGCTAACGACTTTAACTGAGCAGTTTTTGTCAAGGTAAAAAAGGCAATTTAGGCATAGTGTGACCCCAGGGGTACATCTCATAAGACAAATTTTTACCTGAAAAACTAAGTTTAAAAATGTCAACAATATGATATTAAGAGCATATATTCCTTTTGGCTTGCTCACAGATATTCCCATTGATCTTGGTCTCGACTCTTGCCTTAGGAGCCAGAGGCAAGGAGAATTCTAGAAGTAACACAAAACGAGTTGACATCCACATCAAGTCATTACATTTTGGACTCTAATTTATGATGTGATAGCACCATTGAATATATAATTCTTTGTTTCGGTTCACTGCAATTCAGGAGGCGTATGGTAGGTGTTGTAAGACAATTATGATAACGACATTGGAAATCATAAACCATCAGGACAAGGGATCACATAATCCTTCGAGCGTGGACACATCTCTTCTGGAGATCATTGCTCAACAATTCAAATATGATAGATTATTGTCTTATTGAGTAATAGGTAAATTTTTTGTTTATGCACAATCTTAAAACATCTTTTAAACAAAACCCTATTTTAGACCTTTTCTCGCTACAAGGATTAAGAATAGCGAGAGTCCTGTCTCATTACTGAGAAGGGGACAATGAAGTCCGGTCTATATGACTTCGTGACTTTCTCTTCTTCTTTATAGATGAGGTCCACGAACTGCTAGTAGAAGACATACCTGGAATATCAGTCTTTGGAATCATGTATGAAAGATTCGTCTCCATTGAGTGAATGATTTTACTACAATTGGAAAGACACTTGTTAATATTTTTCCGAACGCCACAGTTGATAGGTTTATTTCTTCAATGGTCTGTTTGACAAGCCTTTTCTCAACCCATTTCTTTACAGTATTGGATGGTGAGCTCTTTCGGGATGGCTTTTTAACAGAAGCATTAATTGTAGATCAAATTCAAGATCACGAGGGGGTCTCATATGAGACAACTTCTTTGGTGAAGTTCTACAATTATTCACATTGTTACACTCATTGTGAACAACATTTGAAGTAGACAAGCTATCTAATTTGTTCCTGAGAATTAAGTTATCTTCCCTCAATTGTTGAGTTTCATCATTATGAAGATACATCATTCTAGAAGCTGAGTGTCTTTCAAAATTTTGAATACGAGATTCAAGGTTTAACAGTTCAAGCTTAAATTGTTCCCTGTCTGCTTTAAGTTCAGGTCGTTCTTTTTCAAGATCTTTTTGAAGCAGAGTGTGTTTTTCTGTCAAGAGACAGTTTTGCTTATCCTGATAATGTTATCATGCTGAGCACTTAAAGACAAGCAAGTTGAGTGCATACACAGATCCTTGTGTGAAGCAGAAAACCCCAAATACTCTTCTTCAGGACAGACAAGAGTAGCATTGAAGGCTTTCAGATCTTTGTTTGGGCAATCTGGTGAGATATGACCATAACCAAGACATTTGTAACACTGTGGTAATTCTTCCGTATTTTCCTAATTTTGTTTCTTGTTGGGAGGAGAGAAAGTTTGTGACCCATTTTTCTTCCTTAGCAACAATCATTTTACCGATTGGGTAAATAGTGAGAATGCAGAGTTAAAATCCTCATCATCATCACAATCAGAACTGGGTGTTATATCAAGAGGTGTCTCAGGGGTTTGAGCTTTTAAGGATATGACCTTACTTTGATGATCGTAATCAAAGATTTTTAGTTTAGAAACCAAATCACCTCTTGATATGGCATATCTGTGTTTTTCTTGGATGGCATGTTTTTTTGAATCATATCTGGGAGGAAGAGACCTTAGAATTTTTCGCACAATATCTCTTTCTTTAATAGCTTTACCCAGCGATAGGGAGGCATTCACAATTTCAGAGAGTTTGTGCTCGAACTGTGTAAAGGTGTCTCAATTAGACATTCTGTGATTTTCCCAGTCAGTCATTAGGTTCTGAAGTTTGGTTTTTTTCTCCGCAGTATTACCTTCGTATACTGTCTTCAAAATATCCTAAGCATCTTTAGCATTCACATGTTTCCACATGATGATGCAGATCGGGAGTTATGGCATAAATGATATCATTAAACGCATTAGCTTCTATCTTTGCTTTGGCTCTGTCGTTTTCGTCATACTCGTTTGGTTTCTTATTACGAGTGACATTAGCATCACCTTCTCCTTCAATAAGAGTAGGTGGTGTGTATCCATCAATCACATAGACCCATCTGTCAAAGTCTCGATATTGTAGAGACGACCGCATAGCAGATTTCCACCATATATAGTTTGTGCCATCCAAAACTGGTGGAACATGAACATTAGCAGAATGTGTGTTTATAGTTCACGAAAGCGTTAAACACGGACAATAACGTCTTTCAAGGTGTTTGCCGGCTCTGATACCAACTGAAAAAGAGGGGATACCGAAATATACCACCAACTTTTAGTTTTCGTGAACCTAGTTGATTTAGGTTGTTTAAACGATCTCACAAATCAATATTCAAACAACAACCCGAGTATAGTTCAGAGAACCGAACCCTAACAAGAACGAGTTCTTGTAGATCTCAATAGACATGGATTCACTCAAGGGTATGAATCAACAAACTTTCAATTACTTCAATTATATAAATCAGAGATAATATAATGCAGAAGGGAAAAGTAATGCAAGACACCATAATTTTGTTAACGAGGAAACTGCAAACCATCAGAAAACCTCGGGACCTCGTCCAGATGTGAACACCCTCAGTATTAAACGAATACAGACGCAAGCCTACTCTCACACTTCGGACTGGAATGTACCAAGACTAAATTAACCCTCCAAGCAATTCACCTACCAATGTGCTCATACGTCTCTTGGCTCCCGCAAAAACCTACGTACTTGATTCCCCTAGCTGGCGTCCTTTATAAGCTTAGGAGTTGCTCCACTTCCCTTCGTGAAGACCAGCGCTACCCTGCCTCTAACATGACGCCTAAAAGTACTCTTTAAAAAAACAAGAATACGGTTGTGATTTCCTTTAGACTTAAAGTCAAGGTTAATGGAAATCGGTTTTACTGAATAGGGCTTATTGATCTAGCCTAAACAGTTTTACCTCCTAACGCTTGACGAACTTAGTATAAAACCTAGTTCGTGAATTTGCGTTACAGAACTTCTGGGGCTTATGATACAAGATCTGTCGTACGAAGTTTCTATCAAATCTTGGTCGTGATAAGATTGAAATAATTCAATCGACCCAAGATACAGGATCAGGATTTTACTTCCGACCTGTGCTTTACAATCCTCAAGTGAAGTCTTTCAATAGTCGTAGTCCAAGAAAAGGACTTCGAAATGACGACCAACCTTTATGCAAGGATACACAGATGTGTAGAGGATTGAAGTTGTATCTTGCAGAAAGTCAGTTATTTATAGTGATCAACAAGGAAGTCCTTGCTTAAAAGTTAAGAAACCTTTGAGTGAGCCTGAAGCAAGTTTCCAAACTTAGAAAAGTCCATAGGCTTGTATTGAGGTCCAACTCAATCTTCTTCTAACATGTTGGCCTAAACCTAAAGGTTGTGACAAGACTCGCCTTGATAAAAGAATGATGGAAATGGCTAAAAAAGTTTGGCAATGCTAAGGAGTCCATAAGTATAAGAACTCAAAAAAAATTGTAGACATGAGTTCGATGGGCCATATTTTGAAAGATTACAAGAGTCTGTTCACAATAGGTAAGAGCGTCAACACATGAATGCGTACATGAACGCGTATGATGTTGATAGGTTCTTTCCATGGTTTATATATACGCGTACAAGTTCGTGTACATAGAGCAATTTGTGTAGTTCAGGAATCTCTTGAGTTCTCATGTACGCGTACATGTTCACGTACATACAAAATGCTTAATCTCAATTAGAAAAGCTGAACGCGTACATGAACGCATGTGCTGTTCAGACTATCTAAGAACTAACTCAATATTTCACATTCTACTTGAGCATTGGTCATGTAATGACTTAGATGCTTAAGAGAACTAATCTTTATAATCCTTCGGATCACATAAACAACATCAGAGACTATTTTCATGATAGAATGGTAAATACGAAACTTGAAAGGAAAACCTTTCTAACCTTTAGTGAGGACGATATGTTTTATCAAGTATGTAAGCTCTTGTCTTCATCTTCAATGGTCTTCGTCTCGAATACCTAAATCTATCCTAGTCCGAGTTGTAGAGTAGACTTATCAAGGATTGTGTTTTGGTCAACTAAACTTGACAACTGACTTGAGATATCAACATCAGTGGGTTCAACCGAGCAATGGTCTAACACTTATGTTCTGCAATAGGACCATTCAAGAAGTGATACGTTACATACAAGGTTAAGGAAGCGACATACGGCTGCACACGGTGTTGTAAGACCTAGCTAGCTCCAGTTGTGTAAGTCTCTTAAGTGATTCTTTTCACAGCTGAGGTAGAGAAAAGTCGGGCATAGTTTACTCGGTTTTCTTGTTAGCCCCCGCTTTTAAGTAGATTTCTGTATGATCTTGAGTCATCCGAAGGAAGTCACTTTACGTTTGTTAATTAAACTGAAGAGGACAGTTCGAAACATACAGTTGATAATTGAGGTTGCAAAGCCGAAATTGTTGACATAAGCCTTTAACAGCGGTTAAAGCAACTCCTAGGCCTGTAAAGGAAGTCAGCTAGGGGAATCAAGTGTGTGACGATCTGTGAGGGGATTTAGAGACGTAAGGAGTGCGACAGTAGCCAATTCACTTGGAGGGTTGGAGTTGGTATCTTCTACATCCCAGACCGAAGTCTGATAGTATGCTAGTGTTTGTAGACAGTTAGTACTGTGCGGTGTTCAATCTGGACGAGGTCCCAAGGTTTTTCTACAGGTCGTAGTTTCCTCGTTAAAAAAATCTCTGGTGTCTTGTATGCTTTACTTTCCGCAGTATATCTCTGATTATATAATTAAAGCAAACACAAGAAGTACGTTATTCATAACCGTCAAGTTGGTCCATAATCCATCCAGGGGATTTACCAAGATTTGTCTTGAGTAGGACTGATAACTTGTGATCTTACTCCGGTTATTAGATTTGGATATGATTTTTGAGATCGTCCACATCTTACCATAAGACTCACGAGCCCAAACGATTGGTTGTATTTCGGTACCCCCGCGTTTTCAAATAGAAACTCTATTGATGCCCTTTTTTGGAGGAAGCTATGGGATTTACATTTTATGCCTAGAGTTAACTTATTTTGTTGGAAATTGGTTTCTAGAGTCCCTTTAGGAAAAAGAATATATCAAATTAAATATCACACTGATCCAACATGTAAAGTGTGTAACTCAGGAAGTTTAGAAGATGAATCTCATCTTTATTAATTGTAATTTTGCAAAAGCAATTTCGTTTGCCTTTTCATTATTTATGTTACAGTTTTGAACCATAATGATAATATGAAAAACTGGTTCGACCTGTTTAGAATGATTCTATTACAAAGGATTTTTCTGCGAAGATTGCATTTATGCTTTGGTCTATCTAGAATTCTAGAAATGAAGACTATGAAGTCCACTATAAAGGTTTAAAACCAGACCCCAACAAGTTGATAAATAAAATCATGTTTGATTTGAAAGACCATGCTACTGATTGTCCAACAACTTTCAAGTCCAGAGACAAGGATTGCTCACTTCAAGGAAGTGATTATGATTGGTCCATATATTTTGATGCTTCTTATAACCCTACTGATCATACTATGGGTTATGCTATTATTTTATGTGATAACACAGGTTGTAGAAAGGAGCGCAGAGCCGGCGCATACTGGGCGTCCTGCCCCTAGATGCCGAAGCAAAATCGTGCATAGAGGCCTTAAACTGGATTGTAAATCTGAAGCTTAACAATGTATGTATCCTAAATGACAGCAAGAACTTGGTATCTATGTTGAAAGAAGATTCAAAGTTGCAAGAATCTTTACCTTGGATGGCAATAGTGAACGTCAAAAAATGTCACAGTCTTTAGTTTAATGCATCATGTTTATTTTTAGTACAAGCATAAGCCCTTTTTGTCTGAAGTTGATAAACTTGCCAAAAATGTACGGTCTACAAAAGTCATGTTTTTCTCCACTGAACAACTTAATAGTGCTAATAAAACTCTTTTTTGTTTGCTCTTGACCGGAGGTCGCATCTGTTAAACTGTAACTGCTTCTGTTGGTTAACATAAAAGTCGCATTCCCATAAAAAAAAGTAGTGAGGAGGGTATGAATGATTACTCAAATGGCATTTTCAAGGCTGTTCGTGTTTTAAAGCGAAAATTGTACAATTAGTAATCAAGTAAGAGCGTGTTTGGCAACCAACTGCTTATAGAAGAAGATGAACTAAAAGCCTCGAGCGTTAATAAAAAGTTACTATGTGTCTTTCGGAAAGAAGAAGACCTGTTAAAAGTCAAAAGTAAAGTTTGTATCTTCATAAAAAATGTAATTTTAGGTTTTAAAATATTTGGAAATCAACTTCCCGTAGTACCAATTTTTGGATTTTTGACATAATGAAATAAGGAAAAAGTGTGAGATCAAAACATCCAACTGAGACTACAAATGACATTATCTAGATATTTAATGAATTACCACAGGTGAAAACTTTTCTTGGACGTTCTTCAGGATCTGAATCTACTACAGTGGAGGATAATTAGGTTATTCTTCCACTTCCAAAAATATCTACAAATTCTCTACAAAAAAATAATCTTAAATTGTTTCTACAAACTTCTAATAAAATGTCTCAAATACCATCTCAAGTATATACTACTAGAAGAAGGAATAAAAAGACGTCTGATGAGCTAATTGAGGTTAATTGAGTTTAAGTTGGGTGATCAACCTGGGATTATCCTGATCCGCTTTGCGGTGCACTCTGGTCTGGGCGTCCTTCTTTGCTTCTGGCGTATCAGAGTAGAAAATTCAATTTGCCTGTAAATTAGCAAATTTGTTAATCACCGTAGTCTTTGCTCTAATGCTCCTAAGGAAATGAATAGCTTTCCATCTCTCTTACATTAGATGAACACCTTTTCATTTTGAAACTTTATTAATGAGTGAACATGATATGAACATCACCTTTTTGTAAACTTATGTTGCAGAAAATAGTTAACTAGTAAATTTAATCAAAATGAAAAAAGATACTCCCTTCATCCCCGATTAATTGAGCTACTTCAATTTAAAATTTGTCCTTGATTAATTGTGGTAGTTGAAAAAGCAGGGGTACCGAAATACAACCAACTTTTCGTTTGGGCTCGTGAGTCTTATGGTCTGATCTGGACGATCTTAAAAATCAATATCCAGATCTGTTAACCTGAGTTTGGATCACAAGTGATCAGTCCAACACAAGACAGGGTCTTGGTAAATCCAATGGATGGATTGAGGACAACGATCAGGTTTATTAATAACGTACGTCTTGTGTTTGCTTTAATTATATAATCAGAGAATATAATGCGGAAAGTAAAGCACACAAGACACCAGAGATTTTTTTAACGAGGATACTACGACCTGTAGAAAAATCTCGGGACCTCGTACAGATTGAACACCGCACAGTATAAACTGTCTACAAACACTAGCCTACTATAAGACTTCGGTCTGGGATGTAGCAGAGACCAATTCCACCCTCCAAGCGAACTGGCTACTGTCGCACTCCTTACGTCTCTAGATCCTCCAAAGATCGTCACGCACTTGATTCCCCTAGCTGACGTCCGTTACAGGCCAAGGAGTTGCTTTAACCGCTGTTAAAGGCTTGTGTCAATAATTCCGACTTTGCAACCTCAATTATCAACTGTATGTTTGAACTGTCCTCTATCAGTTTGACATACACAAAGTGAATTCCTTCGGATTGCTCCAGGTCCTACGAAAATCTACTTACAAGCGGGGGCTGACAAGTAAACCGAATAAACTATGCCGAACTTATCTCTACCTCAGTTGTAAAAAGAATCACTTAAGAAACTTATACATCTGGAGCTAACTAGGTCTTACAAAACCGAGTGCAGCTGTGCGTTGCTTCATTTCAACCTTGTGTGTAACGTATCAGTTCTTGAATGGCCTTATATCAGAAAAGAAGGACCGTAGAATAGACAAGAACGTGATCAGGTTACCAAGGTTACAGGTTACTCCGATTTCAACCACTAAGGTCTCAATCTCCTACTTGTGCTTCCCAACTCTCAAGAGAAGTCTTTATAGTCATTAGGTAAATCCCACAGAGGAACTGCTACCTAATAGAGGATGACTATATCACAACAAGCATTCACCGAAGTGAAAAGAGTTTACGATCAATTCCACGTAGAAACTTCACGTATGCTTGATGCTTGTGGTTTTCGTTCTAGAAACCTCTATTTATAGCACTCAATAAGATAGGTTGCTTATGAATAAAGCAACTAGTTACTTGTTCCACAAGTTTAGCAAGTGCCCGTGTAAAACAAACTCGTTACTTAACTTGCACACAAAGAAACCTAGATTTATCTCAATTGGAAATCTTTATCATTTATCTGCCAAGTGTTTTGTTAGCTCACAAACACTTCAATATTGATATCCAACAGACCAGAGATAATCTTTATCTTATTGACACATTGAGAATCGTTAAATGGACCACAGAAGATATTTCGTGATAACCAAGTCCAACTAAGAGATAAAGGAGTCAGAGTTTAACCCGTGTGAAAATTCCAGAGAATATTCACCTTGGCCGGTTCGCAAACCGTCCTTCTGAATTACGACCAAATACATCGAATCCGAGGTTCACGTACATGTACGTGTACAAATTGATGTTTTGGAACTCATGAGAAAATCCCAAGTCACTGTTCACGAACCGGTTCGGAAACCGTTGTTACTCAGAATAGGGTTTAACTGGATCCGCTGGAAGTTCTGGGTTGGGCTAGTACTTAGACGTGTTATACGCCCTCAGCTATAATCCACTGGACTCTTCAAGAGTACTCCTTTAGATTCACCCATATCCAACAAGTGATTTGCAAGCAAACCATTGCAATTGAAAAATGGTATCGAATCTATCTCATGTAGTCTTGTAACTTTAGTATTCGTGGGAACAAATATTAACATAACACATGATCATGTAGACAAGAACACGATCTCAATCGCTATTAGTATCTCTACTAAAGTAGCCGACTATTTCGAAAGATAGAGTAAGTAGAATAGAAGAATTTCCATAAAAGTCATAACTCCTACTAACCTTTTGTCGATGAAGAATAATTGATGTCTTCTTTGTCTTCACAGTCTTTGTCTTCAAGGTCTCTACTACTTAGTATGTATCCCAATTCCGAAATCTAAACTCTAGTAGGCTAAATCAAGAATTCTGTTTTGACACCTAAAACTGACAACCAGCTTGACATACCAACGCTAGTGGGTTTGACCGGACAATGCCCTAATAGTAGTTCAAATATATAGGTCATGTTTCTAATTTCACCCTTTTGATTGATTATTGTTATGAAATTTTGGTATAAAAATATTTATAATTTCATAGTCATGTTTATAATCGTTAAGTAGGTGTTTTAAAATGTTGTTCAACGATATAAAGTTCACAAATATGCGTGTCATAATTTGAGATATATGTCTTTTCTAAATTTTACTATTATGTTACTACAAGAGTATAATTGGAAAAACTATAAAAAAA